>CAUYPK010070809.1:0-33362 GCA_963574355.1 Loris lydekkerianus | reverse complement strand
TACAGCCAATGTGGTACCATGCTACTGGCCCGACCCTGTCACTCACCTCTTCCCCCGCCTTCTTTCCCTGCCCCTTCTCCACAATAAAAAAATTAATAAATTCAAAAAAAAAAAAAAAAAAAAAAAAAAAAAAAAAAAATAAAAAAAATGAAAACAGCAGATGTTGGCATGGATATGGAGAGAAGGGAACACTTTTACACTGCTGGTGGGACTGCAAACTAATACAACATTTTTGGAAGGAAATATGGAGAACCCTCAAAGAACTCAGGTTAAACCTCCCATTTGATCCGCAATCCCATTACTGGGCATCTACCCAGAAGGAAAAAAATCCTTTTATCATAAGGACACTTGAGCTAGACTGTTTACTGCAGCTCAATTTACAATCGCCAAAATGTGGAAACAGCCTAAATGCCCACCAACCCAGGAATGGATTAACAAGCTGTGGTATATGTACACCATGAAATACTATTCAGCCATTAAAAAAAATGGAGACTTTACAGCCTTCGTATTAACCCGGATGGAAGTGGAACAAATTATTCTTAGTAAAGCATCACAAGAATAGAGAAGCATGAATCCTATGCACTCAATTTTGATATGAGGACAATTAATGACAATTAAGGTCACGATGGGGGTGGGGGAAGGGGAGAGCAGAGAGAGAAAGAAGGAGGATGGGGTGGGGAAAGGAAGAGCAGAGAGAGGGAAGGAGAGAGGGGGGTGGGGTCTTGGTGGGTGCCACACCTTTTGGGGGCAAGACAAGATTGTAAGAGGGACTTTACCTAACAATAGCAATCAGTGTAACCTGGTTTCTTGTACCCTCAATGAATCCCCAACAAAAAAAAAATTAAAAAAAAAAATTAATAAAGTCAAAAACAGACCGAACATGATGGCCCAACCCCGAAATCCAAGCATTTTGGGAGACTGAGGTAGGAGGATTGCTTGAGGCCAGGAGACAAGACTAATTTCAATAAAAAATTTAAAAATTTGCCAGCTGTGGTGGTGCACACCTATAGTCCTAGCCACTGAGGAGGCTGAGGCAGGAGGATTGCTGAGTTTAAGAGTTCAAGATTACTGTGAGCTATAACTGTGCCACTGTACTGCAGCCTGGGTGACAGAGCCCTTGCCTCTAAAATAAATAAATAGCCAAAACTAAACATTTAAGAAAGAAATACATGCTATGGTAAAAAGTGGCCCTGAAACCAAGCAGCTTTTTGGTTTGGAAACAAAAGTGGAGATTATGTCCTGTGCCTAACCTGGTTCTAGAGCCAGGACCCAAAAAGGCCAGTGAGAAAGACTGTGCTCAGCTGTGGGTTTTCTAATTCCTGGATGTGTGAGGCGGAGCTCTCGGGCCGTGCAGGTCCTTGTGTGGATGGGCAGCATTGGAGAGTCTTCTGTGGGAATGAGTGGAGGGGAATCTGAGAAGCAAATAAAGGAGTTGTGAGGGGAGTAACTGGGTCTCTCTGGGTCTTAGTTTACTGTCTATTTATCCCACTACAGAGGACAAGGAGGTTGTCTGTTTTGTTCATTCACTGCTCCACATCCAGTACCCAGCAGTGCCTGGTACTGAGGAGACTCTAAACACACAATGTTAAGTGAATGAACTCTAATAGGCCCAAGCAACACCAGCCTGTAAGCAAATCCTACTTAAAATGACACAGTTCTTTGAATTAAAATAATTTATTTTAAAAAATTGCTGATAATGGGTCTGGGAATGGTGGCTCACGCCTGTAATCCCAGCACTTGGGAGGCCGAGGTGGGTAGACAGCCTGAGCTCACAGGTTTGAGACCAACCTGAGAAGGAGTGAGACCCCATTTCTAAAAGTAGCCAGGCACTGTGGCAGTGCCTGTAGTCCCAGCTACTTGGGAGGCTGAGACAAGAGAATCACTTGAACCCAAGAGTTTGAGGTTGTTGTGAGCTATGATGCCACAGAACTCTATTAAGGGTGACAAAGTGAAACTCTGTCTCAAGAAAAAAAAAAAAATTGCTGATAACATTTCTTTACATTTTTATCGTCTGCTGTTAAAAGTTTTCACACACAGCATCACAGCATCTCATTTATTCACAAAACCAGCTGGGTGTGGTGGCTCAAGCCTGTAATCTTAGCACCCTGAGAGGCTAAAGCAGGTGGATTCCTTGAGCTCAGGAGTCCAAGACCAGCCTTAACAAGAATGAGACCCTGTCTCTATTAAAAATAGAAAAACTAGCTGGATGTTGTGGCAGGTACCAATAGTCCCAGTTACTCGGGAGGTGAAGTTAGAGGGTCGCCCAAGCCCAGGAGACTGAGGTTGCTATGAGCTATAATGATGCCCTGGGCGAAAGAGTGAGACTTTGTCTCAAGAAAGAAAAAAACAAACAAAAAAAATCCCAAACCCCAAAAAGTCACAAAACCTGCAGTGTGTAATCAGGCCAAGTGTTCTTTTTTTTGGAAACAGAGTATCCCTCTCTCATAGCAATCTCAAACTCCTGGGCTCAAGCGATCCTCCTGCCTCAACCTCACTAGTGGCTGGGACTACAGATATGGGTCATAATGCCTAGTTAATTTTTCTATTTTTAATAGAGACACTCTTGCTCAGGCTGGTCTGGAACTCCTGGGTTCATTCCATCCTCCTGCCTCCACCTTCCATAGTGCTAGGATTATAGGTGTGAGCCACTGTGCCTGACCAGGCCAACCATTCTGTAGCCAAGAAGAACCCACATCTCCTGACTCTTAGTCAATATTTCTTTTCTTATACCACTATGCTGCAAGACACACTATTAGTCAAGTGCTAAAGACACTGTACATTTTCCAAGAAGCAACTTTACCTTTACAATACAATTCTAAATTTCTAATTTTCCCTGAAGATGTGAGTTTTGTGACTCTGGGTAAGGTACAACAACATTAAAAATTATCCCAAGATCAGGAGAGAGCATACAATAGTCCCTTAATAGGAATGTACCTACATATGTTCAAGAAATGAAAGTAATCTTGTGCTTTAAAAAGGCAGTTATAATATTCATATTTTCCTTTGCTAAACTGGTAACAGAAACTGTAATCTACTGGAAGAAACTGATTTATATAGAGCTCAAACAAGTTGCTCCCCATGGAACATACCTTAAACAAGAACAAACTGGCAAAAGAAAAAAACTTCCACAACAGAGGGCAGTTTAAAAGTCCATGAATGCATTTCAAAACATGACTTTGTTTAGGAAAGCCAAAGTCTTTCTGGGTGTGCCTTACTTCAAAAGGGATACTTTTAAGAAAACATAACTACTGCCAAACAGAAGTTTCCTTTGAATTTCAACTGTTTTTGTTACAGAATCTCATTCTTCTGAGCATAAGAAGGTATGTAAAATATTTGGGGTCTGAATTCCACCCATATTTTTCATGCAGATATCTTGCTAAATAAGGATATATGATCAGCTTTCAAAGAAAGAAAAGAGAACAATTTCATAAACTCAATACTACCTACCTCATTTTCCCATAAAATGGCTCCAGAAGCATTTAATGCTAGAACACTGTGTATGATCTTTACTCATACTGATCCGCTGTCTTGAGAACAAGGGGAAAAATGAACTAAAGGGCAAGCGCTCACGGATAGTTTTCAATTAAGTTACTAAGATTCAAAGTGAAGTAATGTCTAATCAAGTCCAATTATTCATTCACCTGAAAAATGAAAATAAGAGGTAAGAGACTGATGGAAAAGGATTTTCGATGTCTGTTTTAAAGAGACTATCATGAAAACTAAAAACATTTCAAAGACTATGTAGAAGTAGAAAGTCACACAAAGTAATTTTTTCCTGTTTTGGTTTAATCTCAGGTAAGTCATTCTTCTGTGCAATTATTTTCCCTTTCTAAAAATACCACCACCGGGCCAGGTGCAATGGTTCAGGGCTATAATCCTAGCATTTTGGGAGGCCGTGGTGAGAAGACAGCTTAAGGCCAAGAGGTCCAGAACAGCCTGAGCAAGAGTGCCTGGACTACAAAAAAAATAGATACATTAGCTGGCTGTGGTGGTGTGTGCCTATGGTCTCAGCTGTGGTCCCAGCTATTCAGGAGACTGAGGCAGGAAGACTGCTTGAGCTCAAGGTGTTTGATTTGCAGAGAGCTGTGACGATGCCACTGCACTCTAGCCCAGGAGACAGAGCAAGATCCTGTCTCAAAAAACAAAACAGGGAGGCGCCTGTGGCTCAGTGGGTAGGTGCCCCATATACCGAGGGTGACAGGTTCGAACCTGGCCCTGGCCAGCTAAAACAGCGGTGGCAACTGCAACACAAATAGTGGGGCGTTGCAGCGGGCGCCTGTACTCCCAGTCACTCGGGAGGCTGAGGCAAGAGAATCACCCTACCCTAGAGCTGGAGGTTGCTGTGAGCTGTGATGCCACCGCACTGTACTGAGGGAGACAAAAAATAAATAAATAAAAATAAAAAAACCAAACAAAGGGCGGAACCTGTGGCTCAAAGGAGTAGGGTGCCGGCCCCATATGCCAGCAGTGGTGGGTTGAAACCCAGCCCCGGCCAGAAACTGCAAAAAAAAAAAAAACTACCACCAAGAACCTTCCTGCTCACATTGCAGAGAACTTCAAAGCAATAAAAACAAAGGTCTTTTCAATCATAAGACTAACCCTTGGCACCCATACTGATAAAGAGCTTCCTCATTCCAATTTCTTCTATAGGCAATTTCAATAGGATGTTTAATACACCGCACTAAAATGTTATGTTCTTGCCAATACATGTTTTTGCTCTCATTTACTTTTTAGAGCTGAACACAGCTAGTATAAGTATTCCCTCCACATACTACCTGTCAGACTTCCACTCTAGAGAGTAAGCTATCACCTGAAACAGCTTTTATTGCCCTAACCAGGAAAAAAAAAAAAAAAAAGACTAAAGCATATTTGACAAAGTTCCATTACCTGAACCTTCCATGCTCAAGCAGTCAAATGACATTACAATCACTCAGCATAACTTTTATAATGCATAATTCACCTTTAAATACCTAAAATTGCAATCAACAAGTGACCAGGTATTATCTACCCAAGGAAAGAAATCATTATATCAAAATAATACCTACAGTTACATGTTTACTACAGCACAATTTATAATCACAAAGATATGGAACCAACTTAAATGCCCTTTATCTGAGAAATGGATAAAGAAAATGTGGTATATAAACATCGTGAAATACTACTGAGCCATAAAAAGGATGAAAAAATGTCTTTTGCAGCAAATTGGATGAAAACGGAGGGCATTAGCCTAAGGGAAGCAATGGAAAACCAAATACCATTCATTCTTACTTTAAGTGGGAGCTAAGCTACAGGTATCCAGGGGCACATAAAGTCAAAATGGACATTGGAGATTCAGAAGAAGGGGAGGGAGAGAGGGAAGAAAAACTAATTATCAGATGCGATGTATACTACTTGAGTGATTGTACACTAAAAACCCAGATATTGGCTCAGCACCTATAGCACAGTGGTTACAGCGCCGAGGGTGGTGGGTTCAAACCCAGCCAGGACCAGCTAAACAACAAGGACAACTGCAACAAAAAAATAGCCAGGGGTTGTGGCGGGTGCCAGTAGTCCCAGCTACTTGGGAGGCTGAAGCAAGAAGATCACTTAAGTCCGGGAGTTGGAGGTTGCTGTGAGCTGTGATGCCACCGCACATTACCCAGGGCAATAGCTTGAGGCTCTGTCACAAAAAAAAAAAAAAAAAAAAAGACCAAACGATTTTCAAATAGCCAAAATTCATGGTAAGAATTCTTGGTCAGGGATAGATTTTGATGTATGCCAAGAACTGGAATTTGGTTCCAGGATGGATTGGAAATGCTGCTTCCTACCTCATAGGTACTAAACAGCACTTGGGCCAACACCAATGCTTCCCATGTCACTGAAGTCTCAGGAAGTTAGAAAGCTTTCTTCAAGAAAACAGAATCACTGGTTCTAAACTCTAAAGAGGAATCCCAAAAGGATTACTTTTATGGTATGATATATCTTAGCTTAAAAAAAAGAAACTCTCTGGTCTTTGAATACTATGAAGTGGTTATTTTCTCCATGGCAGACAGGAGTCGAAAGCATCTTTAAAATGTAATCATGTGCCACATAACTGAGAGTCAACAATGGATGGCATATAGGATCATATATGGGACCATGATATGATAAGGTGGTCCCTTAAGATTTTAACACTGTTTTTTACTGTACCTTTTTGTTCAGCTATACAAATATTTAATACTGTGTTACAGTTGTCTACAATGCTCAGGACAGTAGGATGCCGTAAAGGTTTGTGGCCTAGGAGCAACAGGCTTCACCATATAGCCTAAGTGTACACAACGACAACTGCAACTACAACAACAAAACAGCTGGGCATTGTTGTGGGCGCCTGTAGTCCCAGCTACTTGGGAAGCTGAGGCAAGAGGATCACTTGAGCCCAAGAGTTTGAGGTTGCTGTGAGCTGTGACACCACAGCAGCCTACCAAGGGCGACACAGGGAGACTGTCTCAAAAAAAAAAAAAAGGAAAAGAAAAAGTAGCTGGGTATTGTGGCAGGTGCCTGTAGTCCCAGATACTCCAGAGGCTGAGGCAGAAGAATTACTTAAGCCTGACAGTTTGAGGTTGCTGTGAGCTATCACACCATGGCACTACTCTAACCAGGGCAACAGAGATTCTGTCTCAAAATAAATAAATAATAGAAAATAAATTACTTTACATATCAACTTACATATCACCAAAACAGTTTTCATTCAATAACTTACACTGAATGAAACTATCTAATCTATTCAAATACATGCTAATTATTACACTTTGATATAGTTTATAATGAATTGTTGAAAAGATTATCCTTATCCTGATTATAATTCTAGCTCAACTCTATTCAGATAAACCAAAGTCATAATAAAGAATGCTTTTTTAGCTTCATAGTGAAATATTTAAGTGAAATGAGGAGACCTAAATACTTCAGAATAACAAAATACATAAAGTAGTACAGCTAATTATAAGCTTGAAATTCATGCCATTCCCACTTGCATTCCCTGAAGGATAGAGCTTCTATATAGCTCTATGTAAATATACTGAATGTAAGAAAAGTGAGGTATTTTCTATTTTAGGATGCTATTTCTAGATAATACATGAGGAACAAATGCCACTAAGACAAATATATAAATTGCACTCATTACAAATACCAAGAAAAATTGATTATTTTAGAAAAACTACACAAAAGAGAAAATCTACTCACAAGAGATAACAGCAAACTGAACAGGTCACCAACATGGTGATGATGACTCTAAAAAAGAAAAAGCAAATGTCATTAGATAACAAACCATGCAGACACTGCAGAATGATTTAAGTCTCCTTTCCAAATTATCAAACTGGCACATATAATACACCAAGGAAATGGATCTGAATCTGTTCAAATAACCAGTAGATTGCAGTGTGCCCCAGGCTTCACATGTAGAAACTTACGTAAGTATGTAACTGAACATTTGTAATTAAAAAGATATGTACTGATGCCACAACTTAGAGGTCCACTCAAAACTCACCTGAAACTGAACAGAAAAGGCTACAGTGACACCTAAGTAACTACTCTATTTGGTAGCATTCTCGGTAATGAAATACCACTAAAATAAGACTCTAGAATTGACCTCTCCCCACCTCCACTCATCTGAAAGTTAAACTTGGATCTTTCACCAGCAGAATTACAGTATTTCTAAAACCAAGTTCATGATACTCTCTTCCCACTGGTCCTTCCAAAAGCTCCTCTTCTAACTCCACTCCTCAGAAGCAGCTCTGCCATTTGCAGCCATCCAGCAGCCTAACCTACTGCCTTTTGCTCATGCCTCCTCTGCACCCTCACGGTCACCAAGAACCATGCATTCATTCTTTGAAGCATCTCCCCCATATGGATTTCCTCCTTCCCCTCCCCACTGTTAGCAAAAAAATTCACCAGGTTTGCCTGACAGATTCAAAACTTTCTTCTTTCGCCTTCTACCAGGACTACTCTCTAAAATATCCCTTTCAGAATATCATTCCCTGGCTTACGACCTTTCAATGGCACTGATTCATGAGGCTTCCAAAGAGGAAATCCTAGGAGACAGCAAGACTATCTCAGAACTTAGGAAGCAAATACTAGAACTCCTGTTTTTATTTATAATTTCAACTCATCCTTTAGAGCAGGGGTCCTCAAACTGCGGCCCTTGGGCCACATGAGGCAGTGTGATTGTATTTGTTCCCGTTTTGGTTTTTTACTTCAAAATAAGATATGTGCAGTGTGCATAGGAATTTGTTTATAGTTTTTTTTTTTTTTTTAAACTGTAGTCCGGCCCTCCAACGGTCTGAGGGACAGTGAATTGGTCCCCTGTTTAAAAAGTTTGAGGATGCCTGCTTTAGAAGTTCTGTGTGTGTATTTTCTGTATTGGCACATTCATTCATGTAACAGATTTTCACTGAA
This sequence comes from Loris lydekkerianus, assembly GCA_963574355.1. NCBI lineage: Eukaryota > Metazoa > Chordata > Mammalia > Primates > Lorisidae > Loris > Loris lydekkerianus. The sequence continues at coordinate 24,953 of CAUYPK010070809.1, read as the reverse complement.
TGTCCAGTATGCCCAGGCTCTGGGGAAAAAGCAGATAAAAACCCCTGCCTCATTAAGTTTGGGGACAAACAAGATAAAACAGTAAACAACCAAGGATTATCTACCTATCGTTAATTAGTATGTCAGATGGTCAATAACTGTTGATGGAGGAAAATAAAGCAGGAAAGGAAGACAGTATACAGGGAGTTGGAGGGTGTAGTGCAATTTTCAAGAGGATAAGCAGGAAAGGCCTTGCTGAGGAGGTGGCACATGAGTACAGACTTACAGAAGGCGAGAGTGTTCCAGGCAGGGGAAGAGCAAACGCAAAGGCCTGAGCTGAGACGGTGTTCAAAGTGGAAGGAGGCCTGCGTGGCCAAAGCAAAACAGAGGGAGTGGGCTCCTGATAAAAGCATGAAGTCTGGCCCCCATCCTCCCTCTTTCTCATGCACTTGCTCCCCACGTGATGCCCTCTACCACATTGCGACAGTGTAAAAAGGCCCTCTTAAGAATGTGACCCCTCAATCTTGGACTTCCCAGCCTCCAGAACCATAAACCAACTACATTTTTGTAATAAATTAGTCTGTAGTATTCCTTTATTTTATTTTATTTTATTTTTGAGACAGAGTCTCAAGCTACTAGCCCGGGTTGAGTACTGTGACATCATAGCTCACAGCAACCTCTAACTCTGGGGCTCAAGTGATCCTCTTGCCTCAGTTTTTCTATTTTTAATAGAAACATTGTCTCACTTTTGCTCAGGCTGGTCTCAAACCCACGAGCTCACATAATCTGTGAGCAACCGGGCCGGTCTACAGTTATAGTATATAAATAAATACTCGTGGGGATCTGTGCTAAGAAAATTTTGACAGTTACACAATGAAACTATTTGAAGGCCTAAAGAATCAAGTCCAGCTCCTCACTTGTAATTCATTCCCTAAGCCTTTGTTCCTGAAGGCAGGTGCCCTCACTGTCTCCTGGACACACACGTTGTGATTTTCAATCCAAGCTTTTGCTCACCTTTCTCCATTCTGTGCCCTAAACCGGAATCCTTTCCTTATCTTCTCTCTTCTTCAAAACACCACCTCAGAGAGCCAGAATGGCTGACGCTCTTTTGTATTACCTGCTTAATATAAATAGTTCTTACAATAAAAGCTCCCCAATTAATGTCAGCTCCTAATGTGCTTCTCCTCATAGGAGCATCTAACCTACGGCCCATGAGCCACATGCAGGTTATTTTGAGAATTGTTTTGCTTATCTGTGGTATCAGATATCACGAAAAGTATGCTCATATCTATTCTTTTGCTAATCAGCTTTCATTAGTGTTTGTGTATTTACTGTGTGGCCCAAGACAACTTTTTTTTTTTTTTGAGACAGAGTCTCACTATGTCGCCCTTGGTAGAGTGCCACACCATCACACAGCTCACAGTAACCTCAAACTCTTGGGCTTAAGCGATTCTTTTGCCTCGGCCTCCCAAGTAGCTGGGACTACAGGCACCTGCCACAATCCCCAGCTACTTTTTCTATTTTTAACAGAAATGGGGTCTCACTCTTGCTCAGGCTAGTCTTGAACTTCTGAGCTCAAGTGATCCACCTGTCTTAGCCTGTGAGCCCCCTCTCTTGTAGCTGCCATTGTTGTTTAGCAGGCCCGGGCCAGGCCCAGTATATGTGGCTGGCACCCTAACCACTGAGCTACGGGCGCTGAACCCCAAGACAACTCTTATTCTTCCAATGAATAGCAGAAAAGAAAAAGGTTGGACAGCCCTGCTTAGGATTTGCATGTGGAGGAGTGAAATGCCACAATGACACTTCTTTCCTTTTTAGTTTTTTTTATTTTTTTGAGACAGAGTCTAACTATGTCATCTTCAGTAGAGTGCTGTTGCATCACAGCTCACAGCAACTTCAATTTCTCTGGCTTAAGCGATTCTCTTGCCTTAGCCTCTCAAGTAGCTGGGACTACAGGTGCCAGCAACAATGCCCCAGCTATTTTTACTTTTTGGTTGCAGTTATCATTGTTGTTTACCAGGCTCAGGCTGGGCTTGAACCCAACCAGCTTGGGTGTATGTGGCCAGTGCCCTATTTGCTAAGCTATGGGCACCAAGCCAGCACTGCATTTACTTGCAAATGGTTCAGCAAAATCATACACACAACACACACTATCATAGATAAAGTGAATATGAACTCATTAGTAATTACCTAGGTGACAGTATTAAATAAGTCACACTCATTCAACTACTCTTTGTACTTTTCTGCATGTCTGAAAACATCCATGAATAGAGTAGAGCTGCACATTCATCCCTGTGCTCTACTCCCATCTCCTCCCCACATCTGCTGGGGGGGAGGAGGGAGCAGCTGTGCAAACACTTAAAGCTTTCAGAGAATGTGTGGATTCCTACAGTGAACAGAGGGAAATCATGAAAACAAGAAAGGTAAGGAAAGCTGTTTCCAGGCACAGGCCTGATTTTATCCAACCCTTTTTCAGGTGCAGAACACAATGAAAGAGCACAGGGCTTCCTTTAGATTTGTAAGTTTTCCCTCCTGCCTTTTTCTTCTCCCTGCCTCACCAGGTCCTACAGCCTCCTAACTGAAAAAGGTCTGCAGCGTGTGACCACAAACGGAACCTAGAGAATGGAGAAGTTCAGGCCAGGTTTAATGAAAAGGACAGACATGGCCTGGGCAGAGCCAAAAATGGCATCTGCATCAAGGGTGGTTGGAAGCCTCTTGTTATACATGTCCATAGCTGGTAGACAGATGCCACAGCCTATAGTAGGATTCCGATAGGCTAGGGCACTTTCAGGGAACCTTTGGGGCAAGGCTTGCTAGGCCCTTTGTGGTCTTTTGTTGAGGGGGAGGGTTTGGGTGAGGCTGCCTCAAGCCCCACAGTGCTCATCACCCAATTCTCAGCATTCTGGCAAGCAGGAAGAAAACTGAACATCAAACTCCTTTCTGTTTTTTTCCCTTCTTCCCTTCTCACATAGTGTCTTTACTTATCTCTTTAACAAAGACATTTTTAATCTCTCAAATCAGAAATGCTCTCTTGTACTAAAACTTCACCATAGTGGGTGGCGCCCACAGCTCAGTAGGTTGAGTACCAGCCACGTACACTGAGGCTGGTGGGTTCTAACTGGCCTGGGCCAGCTGAAACAATGACAACTGCAAAAAAAAAAAAAAAAAAAGAAAAACAAAGAAAGAAAAAAATGAATGGCCTGCATGTGGCGGCAGTCTGTAGTCCCAGCTACTTGGGAGGCTGAGGCAAGAGAATCGCTTAAGCCCAAGAGTTTGAGGTTGCTGTGAGCTGTGACACCACAGTACTCTACCCAGGACAACAGCCTGAGACTCTATTGCCTCAAAAAAAAAAAAAAAAAAAAAAATCCCCATAGTTACTCAACAGGAATCAAGTGGAGCAGTGGTTCTCAACCTTCCTAATGCCTCTAATGCCGCGATCCTTTAATACAGTTCCTCATGTTGTGGTGACCCCCAACCATAAAATTATTTTCATTGCTACTTCGTAACTGTAATTCTGCTACTGTTATATGAGCTGTAATGCAAATACCTGATAGGCAGGATGTATTTTCATTATTACAAAGGAGTTGATCCACAGGTTCAGAACCTCTGAAGTAGAGGGAAGAGGCTGGGTTATTATGCAGGTTACTATGCAGTATTCTGCATGAAAGGTGTGAAAGGCGCATTTACAACTCTTACTTAAAATGTACTAACTATGTAACCAAAACCTGTATACCCCTGTAACATTCTGATAAAAATTTTAAATTAAAAAAAAATTCACCATAGTCATTCAAGGAGAATTCAGCTTCTTCATCTATTTTGAAAAAATTTGATGTGTAGTATTTCCTGGAGGCAAAAGGGGAATTAGTAATCCAGTACTAATATTTCCATTTTTAAAGGAGGGACATGGAAAAGTTAACTAAATTGTTCAAGGTCGCAGGGATCATCCACCTAGGAGCCGTGTTTCTCAAGGTGTAATTCAATAACTCCTAGGAGACATTGTTTTTCAGAACCTGTTCAATGCAGCCAAAAGCAGGAAATACAAGGATTGCAGAGAAGGCTGTGATTATACAGTCATGTGCCTAAGACTGTAGGAGCCTAAACTCTTTCCCCTCCTCCCCTCTCAGAAAAAAAGGCCTACTTGGCCCTGCCCAAAGAGTTCCCCTAGAAAGACCCTAGCAGGACAAAACCTTCCTGCAACTATGCAACTATGGAATCTTCCTTCCCCTATTCCCAGCATAAAAACAAGCCCCCAACCACTCTCAGTGCAGCTGCCATCTTTGCCCAGATGGGTCTCTGTCCCCTTTCAATAAACTTGGCCTATAACTTTCCTGGTCTTGTCTCTGGATACAGCACTGAACCCCTTTCAGTTGCCTTTCAGTCAATGACTACATATATAACAGATGTTCCCATAAGATTATAATGGAGCTAAAAAATTCTGATTGCCTAGTGACTTATTGATGATCCTGACCCTCCCTCTGTTGTCCTAGGTTATTGGGTTATGTTTAAGTTCAAAAAATTTTTTAAAAGGGAGGTACCTATGGCTCAAAGGAGTAGGGCGCTGGCCTCATATGCTGGAGATGGCGGGTTCAAACCCAGCCCTGGCCATAAACTGCAAAAAAAAAAAAACAAAAAAAAAAAATAGAGGCCACCCTCTGCAGGAGGATTGCCAGAGGCCAGAAGCTTGAGCAAGAATGAGACCCTGCCTCTACAAAAAATAAAAAAATTAGCCTGGTGTGGTGGTACCCACCTGTAGTCCCAGCTACTCAGGAGGCTGAGGCAAGAGAATCTGAGACTCTGTCACCCTCGGTAGACTGCTGTGGCGTCACAGCTCACAGCAACCTCCAGCTCTTGGGCTTAGGTGATTCTCTTGCCTCAGCCTCCTGAGTAGCTAGGACTACAGGCGCCCACCACAACACCCGGCTATTTTTTGTTGCAGTTTGGCCAGGGCCGGTTTTGAACCCACCACCTGGTATATGGGATCGGCACCCTACTCACTGAGCCATAGGCACTGCCCCATGTTACTGTTTTAAATCCTGTAGGCAGTTATAGCACAATGGTAGTTGTGCATCTAAACATATCTAAACAAAAATGGTACAGAAACAAATATTACATAAAAGATAAAAAGTGGTAGACATGTATGAGGCCCTTACCATGAATGGATAATGCAATACTGGAAGTGCTCTGGGTGAGTGAGGGAGTAAGTGAGTGGTGAGTGAGTGTGAAGGCTTAGGACATTATTGCTATTATTGCTGTAGACTTTATAAACACTGCACACTTAATCTACAGTAAATTTGTTTTTAAATTTTTTTATTCTTCAGTAATAAATTAACCTTAGTGTACTACAACTTTTTACTTTGTAATCTTTAAAACTTCTTGAACTTTTTGACTCTTTCATAATAACACTTGACTTAAAACACAAACACATTGTACAGCTATACAAAAATATTTTCTTTGTGGTTTTATTCTATGAGCTTTTTTCTATTAAAATTCTTATTTATTTATTTATTTTTTTTTTCTGGAGCCAGAGTCTCAACTCTGTTGCCCCAGGCTAGAGTGCCATGGATTCAGTCTAGCTCACAGCTACCTCAAACTTCTGGGCTCAAGTGATCCCCCTGCCTCAGTCTACTAAGTAGCACCTACCACAACACCCTGCTGATTTTCCTATTTTTAGTTGAGATGGGGTCTTGCTATGACTCAGACTGGTCTCCAACTCCTGAGCTTAAGGGATCCTCCCACTTTGGCCTCCTAGAGTTCTGGGATTGCAGGCCCAAGCCCCCTGGGATACTGACCTAAAATTCTTTTTGTTTCTTTTTTTGATACAGCCTCTTACTCTGTAGCCCAGGCTAAAATGCTACCATGGTCTCAGCCTAGCTCAGAGCAACCTCAAACTCCTAAGCTCTAGCAATCCTCTTATTTCAGCCTCTGGAGTAGCTACAACTATGGGTGTACCACCACATCCAGCTAATTTTTATATTTTTAGAAAAATAGTAAGACCAGTCTTGCTAGTTTTCAGGCCGGTCTCCAACTCCAGACCTCAAGTGATCCTCCTGCCTTGGCCTCCAGAATATGCTAGTATTATAGATGTGAGTCACCATGGTCTCTCTCTCTCTCTCTTTTTTCTTTTAAGATAGAGTCATTGTTCTGTCCTGTGGGCTAGAGTGCAGTGGCATCATCATAGCTTACTGTAGCCTCAAACTCCTACCCAACAGAATCTAAAAATATAAATAAATAAAGTAAGACAGTAACATGATATACGGTTTTGTAGCCCTCTCCTACAAAACCGTATATCATGTTACTACTCAGCCTACTCAGTTATAACAATAAGCCATATCATATAGGTTAGGTGTACAATAGGCTAATCCATCTAGGTTTGTGTAAGTACACTCTATGATGTTCACACAAAGACCCTTACCACCAATTTCTCAAATCATATCCATTTCCTTAAGCAACACACAATTGTATATCACTAGCAGGTCAAATACCTGAATCATGATACTTGGGCTAGAAACTGAGTAGAAACAGGAGGGATTTCGTTACTCTGGAAACAACAGTCTCATCAGATAGGGGAAGACAGTCTTTAGGAAAGGGTCAGTGCTATTAGCACATTAATCAGTGCTTTCTGAGTATGAAGACCAGAAAGGTTGATGGTAGAGTAATGAAACAAACAATTGAAGATATGAACACAATAAAGATGCACTCTGTAGTTCTCTAAATGCAGTTTTAATAATCCAGAATTCTGCCACTATGTATCAACTACTATAGGCTAAGAGATGACCTTACACATGTATAACTGGTGTTATAAAGGAGATGAGATCTGATGCTGACAAATGACAGAAATTCATTTACTATTTTTCCTTTTTTAAAAAAAATGTATGATTGGATGGCACCTGTGGCTCGAGGGGTAGGGTGCCAGCCCCATATACTGAGGGTGGCGGGTTCAAACCAGCCCAGCCAAACCACAACAAAAAAATAGCCAGGGGTTGTGCCGGGAGCCTGAAGTCCCAGCTACTTCGGGGGCAAGAAAATCACCTAAGCCCAAGAGTTGGAGATGGCTGTGAGCTGCGTGATACCAGGGCACTCTATCAAGGGCAATAAAGTGAGACTCAGTCTCTACCAAAAAAAAAAAAAAACTATGATTTATTTTTAATCATAGAAGTTAACAGAAGTAACAAGAATAAAGCAAATCTATTTCAAGGAGTGAAAAGGGCTCAGGTCACAAAATATTAAGGAAGTAATAAAAATGTCTCTCCTTTAAGGTAACAGGATGTCTACTTAACAGGTACTGAGTTCCTACTCCGCATTCGAGGTATTGTGAAACCAAGCATTAGGAAGCCTTCAATTAGTTTCAAGGAATAAAGCAAGGGATGGTGTTTCCGACAAACTCTGACAGTCTGAGTCGTTCCCTCCGCATGATCTTGAGCTAAGGCAAAAAAAAAGAACCTGAAAGGTGTTCCAAAGCTCCCTTGAAGATAAAGCTCTAGTTTATACTACAGTTTAAGTTTACTTCCAAAATGAACAAAGCTCTCTTCAACAAAAAAGTCTGAAAAAAGAAATCTTTCTTACCCAATCATTCTAAGCACTTGTTACACTCACAGACAAGAGAGGGAGCACTCTCCAAAAGGTATGACGCAGGGGTTTCTAAACAATACCTCTGGCTCTTTGGTAACTAATCTCGCTTTAGATCAGGCCCCAACTACCTCCTGGCGCCCACTAGACGTAAGGCCTGCGCTCAACGTTGTTGAACAAGCTCATTGTATACGCAACTACGGCAACATGGGAGGCAGAGAGGGCAATTTCTGTTTTATTAGATCCCTTTCTTTAGAGTTCAGGCGAATGAGGCCTCATGTAGGTGGAAAGCAGTGCCAAAAGGGTTAAAGTCGACTAGGGAACAACTCCGACTTCCCCTGAATTCTAACGGCACCTTCCCCACCCAGGACTTGGAGGAGAATAAATTCCCCGAAAACTCATTTCCAGAGAGGGTATCCCGAAGGTCACCCACCTCACGCACGGGGAGGGAACACTGAAGCTGCTGCGATAAAGAAGCCACGGAGCTCCTGGGGTCAGCGGCCCGACCCTGGAGTGCGAGGTGCACCCCTGCAAGGTTCTCAGACCAGCGCCGAAGTCGCCCCCATCCCCATCCAGGCCTGCCCGGTCTTCACCGCGCGTCCCTCCCAAGGCGGGCTTCGCGCACTTACCCCCGGTTAGGACCCTTAGGGATGAACCAAGGCACAATGAAGCCGACGAAACCCCAGAACACGCTCATCACTATAAGAGGCACCGTGAGGCCGTGGTACGCCATGGTTCCCGCGGAAGCCGCCAGCCACAGCCCGGGAGCCTCACTTTGGTCCCACCCGGAAGTGTCAACAACAGCCCGCGTGACCAGCGTACGCGAAGCCCCGCCTCCAGAGCCACACGTGACCCGCGCACCAAACTCCGCCCCCCCCGGCCCAGAGATATAGTCCCGCCCTCACCTGGCCTGTCTGGAGCCTAATGTGGTGGGGAGGGGTGGCGCAAGCATAGCTGAGGTCCAGTCTCCGGGCTCTGTTAAGTTTTCAAGGCAAGGAGTGTAGTTATTTACAGCCTTATCTACTTTTTATGCAACCGACGTTTGTAGAGAACTTAGTCATAGTAACTTACTATTCTGAATTCCTGTGTGTCAGGCATTGGGCCATGAACTTTAAATGCTTGCTCTCCTGTTCAACTCCTCTCTGCAGCCAATGCAATGGTTATAATTATTACCCCCACTTTGCAGTCTCCTCCCTTTGAGACTCAGGGAGGAGGTTGAAGTTCTTCCCCAAAGTCACACAGTAAATGGCAGGGCCAGGATTCAATCTCTAATGATCTTATCTTCTCTCAACCAATGCATTACTGTGTATCTTGTGCACTGTGTCAGGTTCTGAGGTCACAGAAGTCAGACACCCCTCAGAGAGTTCACATTCTGGGGAGCATATGGCCTCGCAAATAGGCCACTTGGTAGGATGTGCGGGTAAAGTGAATGATCGTGTATGACTTTACAAATTGGCTAGTGCTCAGCTGAGCCTTAAAAGAGGAGAGGGATTGTCCAGAAAAATAAAAAGATAAACATAGTTTCTAAAGCTTGCTGAGAATTTTCACACGTTAATTATAGTATGCAACAGCCTTGGAACACAGGAAGATGCCAGTTCTCAGATAAGAAGCTTGATAAAAGGTACAGGCAAAAGCAAGATAAAAAGCAAATCTAGGACGGCATCTGTGGCTCAGAGAGTAGGGCACCGGCCCCATAAACCAAGGGTGGCGTGTTCGAACCCGGCCCCGGTCCAAACTGCAACAAACATAAAGGGGGGGGGGGGGGCTAGGCGTTGTGGCGGGCGCCTGTGGTCCCAGCTGCTCGAGAGGCTGAGGCAGGAGAATCAGCTGGGCCCAGGAGCTGGAGGTTGCTATGGGCTGTGAGTGCTGAGGGTGACAAAGTGAGACTCAGCCTCAAAAAAAAAAAAAAGCAAATCTATACACTAAATTCAATGTGCTTTATGGTAGAACAGTTTCCTTACAATAGTCACATTTTATTACCTCCTGATTTCTTTCTTCATCAAGTAGAATGGTTTCCTGAATTAAATGAGAACTTGAACCAATAATCTTCAACATGTGTACCAAGTCTTTAAACATGACTCTAAGACTTTACTTGGCCAGCAATGTAGGAAACCAGTTGATGTCTTTTGTTCTTAGGCATCTCCCAAAACTTAGCCCAGAAGAAGTCCCATTGTCTTTAAGTTCCAGTCCAACCACTGCCTTCTCCAAGACCTGTTTCATCCTGTTAGCACATCTCTTTGGCCTTGCTCTTATGTATGTATCTTGACCAACTCTGCACTAGAGGACAAACTCTTCAGAAGAGGCACTGTTTAACTAATCTTTGTTTCTAAAACCGTAGTTTACCCATAGAATATGCTCAATAAATAATTGTACAAGTGAATTGAATAGTTAATAGAGTGAGATCAGCCAGGCAGAAATTAGAAGTTCTAATTTCTATTTCTTTCTCTATTATCTATTTCTTAGATAATTCTTATCTATTATCTATTTCTATTTATCTCCCATTTATCTATTTCTTGCTCTCTTTCCTTCTCTCCTTTTAATAGTGGTAAAATACTTGTAACAGAGAAATGTACCATCTTAACCATTTTTAAGGGTACAGTTAAGTATATTCATATTGTTATACAACCAATCTCCAGAACTTTTTCATACCCATTAAACAACCACCTCCCATTTTCCCTCCTCCATCCCCTGGTGACCACCATTCTACTTTTCTGCCTCTTATGAGTTTGACTACTCTATTTAACTCTTATATAAGTATTAGTGAAATCATACAGCATTTGTCCTTTTGTTTGTGGCTTATTTCAATGAACACAATGTCCTCAAGGTTGTGTCTGTGTCAGAATTTCCTTCTATTTTAAGGCTGAATAGTACTCCAGGTATGTGTATATATGTATCCCACATTTTGTTAATTCATTGGTCCAATCCTGGACATTTGAGTTATTTCCAATTTCTAGCTATTGTGAATTCTTTTCCATTTCTTAAATAAATGCAAATATTTTGCTCTTAAATTGGTTCTTTTAAGTAGAGTATCTAACCTTTTATTTATCTTCTAGGCAGCCTCTTTGAGGAGAAACGCTAGGAAGTTCACGGATGTAACTCTTCAGTACTAATTCTGTCTAAATCTGTCAAATTGCTACTCTGTGAATGAGTAAAGTTAGTATCGTTGGGCTATTATTGGCCAATAGCTCCCTCTATCAGTCAATCTGTCAAAAACATTTTATACTGTTTTAATGAAAACTGTTCAGAGTCAGTGACCCACCAAATGAAATATTCTCTGCCTTCAAGGTGCTTCCAGTCTTCAGGAAATAAATCTGGACTCCGAGGAGTGTGGGCCAAGGACCCAGGGGGAGTCCCTGAGATTCTCCCAACAGGTCTTTTCCAACTAAATCTGTATGAGTCTGAATTTTCTTTCTATACTTCATCCAAAACACCATCACAATAGATTGAATACAGAAGCATTCTGAAATTTCATTTGTCTTTTATTAAGCCTGATGTTAAGGAATTTTGTGAAAATGTAATACAATGTCACTCTTCTCACCAATTTTTTGTTTGTTTTGGAAAATATAGTTATTTCCTATAAAAATTATGGTTATGTTAACATGTCATAGGTTTAGTATTGCTTTTAAAATGAATTTAAAATAAACATGTTAAAATTTTATGTTTTAATTTTTTCTTTTTTTTTTTTTTGAGACAGAACCTCACTTTGTCGCGCCTGATATGAGTGCTGTAGAGCCATAGCTCACAGCAACCTCAAACTCTTGAGCTCAAGCAATTCTCTCTCCCTCTTTTTTTTAGAGACAGAGTCTCACTTTATTACCTTTCGTAGGGTGCTGTGGCATCACAGTTCACAGCAACTTCCAACACCCGGGGCTTAGGCCATTCTCTTGCCTCAGCTTCCCCAGTAGCTGGGACTATAGGCACCTGCCACAATGCCCAGATATTTTTTGTTGCAGTTTGACGGGAGCTGGGTTTGAACCCGCCACCCTCGGCATATGGGGCTGGTGCCCTACCCACTGAGCCACAGGCGCCACCCCTCAAGTGATTCTCTTGCCTCAGCTTCCCAAGCAGCTGGGAGTACAGGCACCCACCACAACACCTAATTATTTTTAGAGATGGGGTCGCGTTCTGGTTCAGGCTGTTCTCAAACCTGTGTGCTCAGGCAATCTACCTGCCTTGGCCTCCCAAAGTGCTAGGATTATAGGCATGAGCCACTGTGCCCAGACGTTTTAATTTCTTATTTTATTTTATTTTTTAGAGATGGGGTCTCACTGTGTTGCCCAGGCTGGTCTGAAACTCCTGGATTCAAGCAATCCTCCTGCCTTAGCCTTCTGAGCAGCTGGGTGTACACACCACCACATCCAGCCTGTTTTAATTTCTAATATGGAAAATATCAATAACTACAACCTGGGTGGTTGCCTGTGGCTCAGTGAGTAGGGCACCGGCCCCATACACTGAGGGTGGCGGGTTCAAACCCGGCCCTGGCCAAACTGCAACAAAAAAATAGCTGGGCATTGTGGCAGGCGCCTGTGGTCCCAGCTACTTGGGAGGCTGAGGCATGAGAATCACCTAAGCCCAAGAGCTAGAAGTTGCTGTGAGCTGTGACACCACGGCACTCTACCGAGGGTGATACAATGAATAAAAAATAAAAAATAAAAAAAACCACGACCTACATATATGCAAGTCCCTTGGGTTCTGAATAATTTTTAAATGTGTAAATAGGTCTTGAGCGGCAGGCTGAGGCTGAGAGCGTGTACCTGGTCAAGCATGAGGGGAGGTGCAGGTGCCGTCTGGAAAGTACAGGGATGACCTGTGACCTGGGAGGATGAAGCTCTTCGACATGAACTGGAACATCAGCTGGCTCCAGGCTGAGAACCTCAAAGGCCAGAGGGCTTCCCTGGAGTCCACCACTGAGGATGCCAACCTGCAAGGGGAGCTGGCCAGTAAGGCCACCAACACCAATCTGGTGGAACTGAAGGCCACCCTGCAGGGAGCTGCGTGAATTCCAGGAACTGATGAACATCTAGCTAGCCCTAGATATCAAGCTTGCCACCTACTGGAGGGTAAGGATTGCCAGCTGGAATCTGGGATGCAGAACATGAGAATCTACATGAAGGCCACCAGTGGCTACTCAGGTGGGGTCAGCTTGGCCTGTAAGGGCTGACAAGCTCTAGCTCAACTATGGCCTGAGCTCCTTCTAGCTTGACTTTGGCTCTAGTGGGGGCTCTAGCAATTCTGCTGCACCAGCTCCACAGCTAGCCATGGTTGTGAAGAAGATCGAGACCCACCACGGGAAGCTGACTGCCAAGACCTCTGATGTCCTGTCCAAGGGAACAGCTGCTGCAACCCCTCCTGGCCTGTCCCCTGCCTAGGCTGCCCTAGAGCCTGCAGGGGAGGCAGCTGTGCAGGGAAACAAAAAGAACGAGAAACCCACCTAAAACTCGGGCCTAGCCCTCAGCATACCCTCGGTGAGGGGGCAGTTTATTGCCTGAATACTTCCTCTTGCCCAGGCCTTCAACTAAAATCCAATTAAATCGGTTAGGGTCAGAGGCCTAGGTTAGGGTCAGAGGCCTAGCCTTAGCTGAGGAGCTCGAGACCAGCCTGACCAAGAGTGAAATCCCCTAGCTACTTAAAATAGAAAAGTTAGCTGGGTGCTGTGCTGGGCGCCTATAGTCCCAGCTACTTCTGAGGCTGATCGCTTGAGCCCAAGAGTCTGAGGTTGCTGTGAGCTATGACACCATGGTACTCTACCTAGGGCAACTGACTAAGACTTTGTGTCAAAAAAAAAAAAAAAAAAAATTAAGGTGAGGACTTGTTGCAGGTTGAGAGAAAGAATTTTTTTTTTTTTTTTTGAGACAGAGCCTCAAGCTATCGCCCTCAGTAGAGTGCTGTGGCGTCACAGCTCATAGCAACCTCCAACTCCTGGGCTTAAGCGATTCTCTTGCCTCCGCCTCCCGAGTAGCTGGGACTACAGGCGCCTACCACAACACCTGACTATTTTTTGGTTGTAGTTGTCATTATTTGACAGGCCTAGGCCAGTTTCAAACCCGCCAGCTCTGGTGTATGTGGCCCACTCCTTTTTTTTTTAGAGATAGAGTTTCACTTCGTTGACCTGGGTAGAGTGCAGTGGCGTCACAGCTCACAGCAACCTCCAACTCCTGGGCTTAGGCAATTCCCTTGCCTCAGCCTCCCAAATAGCTGGGACTACAGGCACCCACCACAATGCCCAGCTATTTTTCATTGTGGTTTAGCCAGGGCCAGGTTCAAACCCGCCACCTTCAGTATATGGGGCCGCGGCCCTACCCACTGAGCCATAGGCACTGCCCAAGAGAAAGAGTTTTTGAAACAATGATTAGGATAGAAAGAAGTGAAAAGTTTATTTTACTTTCTTTTTGGGGAGAAAGAGAGGAAAATAGAAGAGAAAAGGGAAAGAAAAAGAGAGAAATGAGAGGTCACAGCATACCAGAAAGAAAGGGGAAGAGCCAGCCAGAGCACAAGGGTCTCATGATTTTTATGAGGGTAAAGAGAAAAAAGAGTTTATTGTCACAGACTGGTAGGAGGAAAACAGCGATGAAGCCACTATAGCCGAATTTTTTTCTTTTTAAAGAATTCTTTGTGATTGGCTGGGTGCAGTGGCTCACACCTGTAATCCTAACACTCTGGGAGGCTGAGGCAGGCAGATTACTTGAGCTCAGGAGTTTAAGACCAGCCTGAGCAAGAGTGAGATCCCTTCTCCACTAAAAATAGAAAAATTAGCTGAGCATTGTGGTGAATGCCTGTAGTCCCAGCTACTTAGGAGGCTGAGGCATGAAACATGAGGACCACTTGAGCCCGGGAGTTTTAGGTTGCTGTGAGCTATGATGCTAGGGCACTCAATCCCAGGGCCACTGAGGGAGACTTTGTCTCAAAAAACAAAAACAAAAAATCCGAAATTGCACACAACATTACAAGATAAAGATATTGACTACCTAAGACCAGAACTTGGAAATCCTGTTCAAGAACTGGCTGCCCTCCAGCTAGGGGTAGGCTAGGATGTGGTAGATTTAGTTTTATCTGATGGACAAATAACATTTTATTCTATGTCTGTGCATGTTTATATATCTATATTTTTTTTTTTTTGCAGTTTTTGGCCAGGGCTGGATTTGAACCCGCCACCTCTAGCATATGGGACTGGCGCCCTACTCTGTTGAGCCACAGGTGCCACCTTGCATGTTTATATTGTAATTATGGTGTTCAGGCAATGAATCAACCTTATACAGCTATTTAAATTTGGACAACCTGCTTTTCTTTTATAGATTTCTTCATGGATGACTTGGCGCCCCTAGCTCAGTGAGTAGGGCGCTGTCCACAAACAAAGGTTGACGGGTTCAAGCCCTAGCCTGGGCCTGCTAAACAACAATGACAACCCCCAAACAGACGAGCATTCTGGCAGGTGCCTCTAGTCCCAGCTACTTGGGAGGCTGAGACAAGAGAATCTCTTAAGCCCATGAGTTTGAGGTTGCTGTGAGCTGTAACGCCATCGCATTCTACCAAGGGCAACATAGTGAGACTCTGGCTCAAAAAACAAAAAAAAAGATTTCTTAAACCTTTTTTTTTTTGAGACAGAGTCTTACTCTGTTGCCCTGGATAGAGTGTCATGGCCTCATAGCTCACAGCAATCTTAAACTCTTGGGCTCAAGTGATCCTCCTGCCTCAGTCTCCCAAGTAGCTGAGACTATAAATGCCCGTCACAATGCCCATCTAATTTTAGAGATGAGGTCTCACTCTGGCTCAGGCTAGTCTCAAACTCCTGAGCTCAGGCAATCCACCTCCCTCAGCCTCCCAGAGTGCTAGGATTACCGGTGTGAGCCACCCAGCCTGGCCCCAGACTTTTAATAAATATTCAGTTGTATGTGCATAGAATATGGAAGGATACAAAAGAAATTGGTGACAGTGACTACCTCCTGGAGAAAACGGAGTGATTGAGGGTCAAGGTGACAAGGAAAATTATTTTTCACTGTTTACTTTTTTTTTTTTGTAGAGACAGAGTTTCACTTTATTGCCCTTGGTAGAGTGCTGTACCATTACAGCTCACAGCAACCTCCAGCTCCTGGGCTTAGTGGATTCTTTTGCCTCAGCCTCTCCAGTAGCTGGAACCACAGGCACCCTCCACAATGCCCGGCTTTTGTTGCAGTTTGGCTGGGGCCAGGTTTGAACCTGCCACCCTCGGTATATGGGGTCAGCGCCCTACTCACTGAGCCACAGGTAGTGCCCTACTTTTTTTTTTTTTGAGACAGAGTCTCACTATGTTGTCCTGGGTAAGAGTGCTGTGGCATCACAGCTCACAGCAACTTCCAGCTCTTGGGCTTAAGCAAATCTCTTGCCTCAGCCTCCTGAGTAGCTGGGACTACAGGCACCCGCCACAATGGTCACCTATTTTTTGGTTGCAGTTGTCGATGTTTAGCAGGCCCAGGCTGGGTTTGAACCTGCCAGTCCCAGTGTATGTGGCCAGTGCCCTACTCACTGAGCTATGGGAGCCAAGCCAGAGGCCTAGTTTCTTTTTTTCCCTCTTTTTTATTTTTTGTAGAGACAGAGTCTCACTTTATCACCCTTGGTAGAGTGCTGTGGTGTCACACAGCTCACAGCAACCTCCAGCTCTTGGGCTTAGGTGATTCTCTTGCCTCAGCCTCCTGAGTAGCTGGGACTACAGGCGCCCGCCACAACGCCTGGCTATTTTTTTTG
Organism: Loris lydekkerianus; assembly: GCA_963574355.1. Classification (NCBI taxonomy): domain Eukaryota; kingdom Metazoa; phylum Chordata; class Mammalia; order Primates; family Lorisidae; genus Loris; species Loris lydekkerianus. The sequence continues at coordinate 8,690 of CAUYPK010070809.1, read as the reverse complement.
TTACAGTTTGGCCGGGGTGGGTTTGAACCCACCACCCTTGGTATATGGGGCCAGCACTCTACCCACTGAGCCACAGGCACTGCCCAAGAGGCCAAGTTTCTTGATCTTGCGCTGTTATTCACTTGGCCCAGCATAAGCAGTCTGCTGTGATTCAGATGCCTGTGAGATCTATCTACAGCTTTTTTTTTTTTTTTTTTTTTAAGACAAAGTCTTACTATGTCACCCTCGGTAGAGTACAGTGTCATCACAGCTCACAGCAACCCCAAACTCTTGGGCTTAAGCAATTCTCTTGCCTCAGCCTCCCAAGTAGCTGGGACCATAGGCACCTGCCACAACACCCGGCTATAAACTAACTTTATCAGTTAAAATGGAAAACCCTGGTCCAATTCAATTGTTGTTTGGCAGGCCCAGGCTGGGTTTGAACCCGCAAACTTCAGTGTATGTAGCTGGCACCGTAACCTCTTGTTCTACTGGTGCCAAGCCAGGATTACAGCTCTTATCTATCATTTGTATTAGAATAGGTTGCTGAGTTGTGGCAGGTGCCTGTAGCCCAGCTACTTGGGAGGCTGAGGCAAGAGAATCACCTAAGCTCAGGAAGTGGAGGTTGCTGTGAGCTGTGATGCCACAACACTCTACCGAGGGCGACAAAGTGAGACTCTGTCTCTACAAAAAAAAAAAAAAAAAAAAAAAAAAAAAGAGTATGTTGCTGAAAACAAGCCAACTCTGGGGCAGCGCCTGTGGCTCAGTGAGTAGGGCGCCAGGGCACCTTGGTGGCAGGTTCAAACCCAGCCCCAGCCAAAATGCAACAAAAAAATAGCTGGGTGTTGTGGCGGGGGCTGGTAGTCCCAGATACTCTGGAGGCTGAGGCAAGAGAATCGCCTAAGCCCAAGAGCTGGAGGTTGCTGTGAGCTGTGATGCCATAGCACCCTACCGACTCTAAAAAAAACCCCAAAAAACAAGCCAACTCTGACTCCTCGCAGATATCATTAAACTTACTGATGAAAGTAATGGCTGGAGCCTAGAGCTCAGACCAGGCATTAGAATACACAGTAAGGTTCTAGATGTTTAATCTAGGATGAAATCTGACTTCTGTGCAACTTCCGGAGTCCTAGATGTGTTGGTTGGGAATAAAGACAAAACTCATTGGAAAATACAAACTACAGAACTTAGTGGCTACCCTCAGCAAGTGAATAATTAAACAGCTTCTGTAGGGTGGGCACCTACTCTATTTTAGATGCTGTGTGTATACTTTACATAGATCCCAATCTAGTTCTCTAAACTTACCCAGTTATATGAATTACACAATGACCATGTGAGAAATACACACATCTCACTTTGGACCTACTACATCACAGAATCTCTAGGGAAGAGGGTATGGACTAATAGTAGCAAGCACCGAAGAGCCCGTAAGTCTGGTGGACTACTACTTCAATTTTCACAAGATGGAAGATAAGCATTTTTAGCTTCTTACACATGTAGGAAACAGTCATAAAAGTGACTTCCCAAAAACAAAAGCAAGATTTGAATCCAGATCTTTTTGACTCCAGAGCCAGGACAGTATCATTCTGCCTACCCTTAACTTGGTGCCAAGACAGAAAACACATGTTGAGTTTTGTTTCATCATCTCACTGATTTTTTGTGAAAAAGTCATTGCGTCTTTGACTGCAGTCCATGTAGGTTTTAAAGTATACTAAAGTATACTCAGAAAGATCCCATTTGATCTTGGCATCTTTTTTTTTTTTTTTTTTTGTAGAGAGAGAGTCTCACTTTACCACCCTCGGTGGAGTGCCGTGAAGTCACAGGACCCACGGCAACCTCCAGCTCTTGGGCTTCTGCGATTCTTCTGCCTCAGCCTCCCGAGCAGCTGGGACTACAGGCGCACGCCACAACGCCCGGCTATTTTTTGTTTGCAGTTCGGCCGGGGCTGGGTTTGAACCCGCCACCCTCGGTATATGGGGCGGGCGCCCTACTCACTGAGCCACTTCAACAATTTTTAAAAGGCCCGTTTCTTTTTTTCTCTTCTTGAAGAGACACATTTTCTGGCCCATATAACGCTAAGTGCTAGAAATCTATGTTATGTTATTTCTGATCTAATTCCATTCTGGGAAACAACTTTCACCTGAAAAGCATTGATTTTTCTTATGTAGTGGTCTCTTTGTAAAAACGTACTTGAAACTGGGGCTGATATATCACCAGGGAGGTTCTATTTCTCCCATCTTCTCTGGCTTCGTTGTCTGTATGCAGTAATAGCTCGGCTATCTTTGGATTATCTGCGCTTTTCTGTCTAATCTTGTTTGAAACACTTTATAAAAAAAAAATGAGAGGAAAAATGTGAAAAATGTAAATTTCCTGAGACACTTCAAAGATGTATAGGATTTTTTTGCTTTCAATGTGTACTTCAGTAAATATTGTTCTTGTTTTTTGTTTAAAGTATACATAAGGCAAGCAATGGAAGTGTAAGACAAATAACTCGGTTTTATGCCAATTCTAGAGTTCATAATACAGAGTAGTTTCAAATTTAAAATATTTCGATGACGCTTTGTGATTTAGAGGCAAGTTGCAGTTGACTGATTCACTTGTTGAGTGACATTTAAGTGCTGGGTCTGATGCCTGAGCAGGCAGGCCTGAGGACTAAGACCCTGCGTCTTCAAAGATCCCCCAGGGTAGACGGCGTGATGAAAAATGGAGAGCTCTCTATGACATGATAGGACAAGTAAGTGCATTTATTTCCCATTGTTTTCCATACCTTATATCACTAAGGGTGATATAAGAATCTGAACAGAAACTAAATGCAGTTTCGGAACAAGGCTGGATATTTTTTCTAGTTTGATTTTGATTTTCCTGCCGGTTAGTAAAATAATCTTGCTACTTTTATGTCTGTTCATGGGTGAGGCAGGGATAACAATAATCAAATTAGATGGAGTGTGTGTGTGTATACATATATGGAGAACATTTTCTACTTTAAACTTTTCTATAGATAAATTGATGTTAATGTCATAGGTGAAATGTTTAAAAGCTAGTGGCAGTTAATAATTATAGACCACAAAAAACAAACATAATGCAAATGGGATATATGTTTTACAAATCACTTACAAAAATGGTGTTGTATAACGATGTCTGAACAGTGACTTTTAATTAATTGCAGTTTAAAGTACTCAAGAAAATCTTGAAATCCATCAACAATCCTCAGACCTGCTGAGTGTTTCTGAAATCTCCAGCAGTTTTGCTTGAATAAAATAGAAAATTAAAGATGAAAGAGTTTGTATTTCTAAGAGCCCGGGTTTGCTCAGAATGTACCCTTGACCTATTCCGTTCTAGGTGACATAAATTTGCACTATTGTTCTCTGTATTATAAGGAAGTCTGAAGTAGTTGTCTAATCTTTCCGTGTTGGTGGAAGGAGTGGCGTGGGGTGGCGGTTCACTTTGGGGCTAGGATCATGTAAGAAGGTCATCTGCTTCCTTCCTCCTGGTTCAGTGAAAGCCTCTGTAAAGTGCAGATCCATCAGGATCCTGTGATTCTGCCCTTTTCTTGGCTTCTTGCTTTGGCTGCCTTCTTTCAAGTGTAGGCTGCACGGGATTAATTTTGCAACCTTATAAAAGGTGTCTTGGGCTTTTGGCCCCCCCATGAGAATCTCCCAAAATACAGTCCTGAAGTACCATTTTCGCATGCCCACTCAGGATCTTAGAATCACACTGGTCACTACCCTCAGGCTCCCTTTAGAAAGGGAGACCAGGCTGAGAAAAACCAATTAGTTTAACCAATAAAAACTAGTTAATGCTACTTGTCACAGCATGGATGATAGATGGTTAAAGCCCCTTTACATACATCATTCCATTTAATACTCTCAACAAATCCAGGAGGTAGGGACCATAATACTACGAATTTCCCATTTTATACATAACAAAGCTGAGAGGTATTGAGATTGAACATCACACTATGACTAATTTTAGACTAATTATACATTTTTATGTAAAGAATTTAAGAAATACTGTATAAAGTTTCATCAGAATACAAAAATGAAAGAATGAAATGCCTAATGAACAAAATAATATAAATCTTTACTAATGTGATATTTTATATCAAGACTAGAGAAATAAGTTTAGAGAATTCCAGTTGAGGTAGGAAAAAGAAGAAAGGGAACCTTTGTAGTTGGAATTTATAAACAATCTGAAAACTAGAAGGGAGAAAAATTGAGCCAGTCTTTTCAGAGAAGCTTGTTGAAAATTCTTAGGCATTGAACTTGGTATACATGAGAGCCTTTTGACCATGTGAACATTTGTAGAAAATACATGCTGCAGGTCACAAACCCTATCAGTAAATTCCTGTAGTGCAGCAAAGACCAAGGAGAAGTGCCAGCCAGAACAGATGTCATTCATAACTTCATTTTCTATAATAGGGAAAGGCTTGAGGATTTAAAATTGGAACATAATCTTCACATAAGCAACCATGAATTGGCAGAATTAAGGAAAAACCTTGAAAAATAAAGAAAAGGAGTGACTAAAAACCTGATTTTTGGCAAACATCCTATAATATTATAGGACAGATTTTTAGTCCTTTTTTTTTTTTTTTTTTTTTTTTTTTTATTATCATCCCTGCAAAGATACAGTGACAGTTGTTCTTAATCCCAGGCCCAGACACGAGCAATGCCCAAGCCAGTTCTCCTAGGTGAGAACTTGACTGGAACAGGGATAGACTGTATCCGTGTCAGTTAGGGTCACCCCAGTGCAGGCAGGTCCCCAAGAGATCTCATCACCTTTGTGTGCTGCTGCTCCTTCACTGGGGCACCTGCCTTTGTTTCCAGCGAGGATGTGAGCTCTTCATTTTTAGCTATGGTCTCAACCCATTTCATGATGCTTGCTACTGAAAGAAACCGCATTCATTTTACTTTTTGCTGTTGTCTGAGGTCTTGTTCAGGGGAACTTATTTTTCATAACTGAGGTGATAACATTCACCCATTTTGTAATGTTGCTTACTGCTTTGCATCAATAGTCTCATGCTCACATAATATCCTAGGATGCTGTTACAAGTAAGATAGGTTTTGTCATAACTTTTTTGCACACCTAGAGCAAGAGCTCACCCTTTACCCTAGTCAATTATTCTCAAGTCTTCAGTCTGCTTGGCAGAGTTCCCAACATGTTTCAATAGCCTACCCATATCACCATGTAGTTCTTATGAAATGGGATCACAGTAAGGTAAACAATTCTAATGAAACAAAAAAAAAATATTAAGGACATTAAAACAAATTTAATATTTCAGCTCGTAATACATAAAGGTTGGTTTAAAAAAAGAATTCAGGTGGCACCAGCCATATACACCAGAGCTAGTGGGTTTGAACCCAGCCCGGGCCTGCCAAACAACATGACAACTATAACCAAAAAATAGCCAGGTGTTGTAGTGGGCGCCTGTAGTCCTAGATACTTAGGAGACTGAGGCAAGAGAATCGCTTACACCCAGGAGTTTGAGGTTGCTGTGAGCTGTGATGCCACAGCACTCTACACAGGGTGATAGCTTGAGGCTTTGTCTCAAAAAAAAAGAAAGAATTCAAGTAAATGAGGCTATCCAGATTATATAAAAGAATCAACTCATTGCACCCCACATATGCATAAATATATTCATGATCTATGTGTATATGACTTAATAAAAAAAATAAAAAAAGAAATAATTCAGTAAAGATCAAAGTAACACTTTTAAAAAGTATGTGTGATACAAGCTATGCTCTGGGTTAAGTGAAGAATATAAAGCAAAAAGTTGTGGAGTCTAAACACCTGAGTTCGAAAAAAGTTGTAACCTAAGGAGAGAAAATCAGGAGCTTTTGAATTTCTAGAAATAAAAGATAATAGAATCATCAACAAATGGGAACTTAGTGGTCATTAAATATAATTTATTACATAATACAGGAATTCCTTCTTTAACATTGCTGAAACTGATCATCCACCCACAACTTTAAATTTTGCAGCCCTGGAGAACCTACTGCTTGTAAGTAGGCCACTCCATAGAGGAAACTAATGAAAGCATATATTTTCTTCTTAATAAGTGGAAAGGGCCAATAATAAGACACTGAAGATTTTTAATGCTTAAAAAGACTTTAATATTTTTTAGCAGGGAGAGCCTAATCTACAGTCTGAACTAGATTGAACATGCCCCAGGGCCTCAGGGCAAACATACTACAACAGAGAAGAACTAATAAATATTTCTTAATTACTTTAGCTCTGTATCTCTATGGCACTGCTATCCTTTTCATGGGACTGACTATTGGCAAATACGTAAGATGTGAAAGAGTCAGACCAGAACTGATACTTCTTTCATCATAAAAATACAAATTAATATTTTCATATTGTTGTAGCATTATTAATAATTACTGTTATTTAGTAGCCTGTTCTCAAATGGATAATTATCAGCTAGTCTTTTAGTCACTGGTGTCCTGGACATTGGGTGGAGAAAGAAAACTCATCTTTGGCAGAGGGCTAAAGTTTGGTGCTCACTATTGTCTTGAATGGGAAATATCTAAGATGAAATGACTGTTTGTTACTTGCCAGAGACTGTGCTTTACAAGTATTAACTCACGTAATTCTTATTTTGATAAGGTTTCTGCCTCTTAATGTCCTAAAACAACAATTTATATGTGATTAAGCAAACTGAAGTAACTCTGATTCCAAAACAAATGTGTAGTAAACTGGATTTATATTTCTAATGAACTATAGTAAGAAACACTTATTGAATGAATTTATATCCATTACTAGTAGAGTGAAGAAATGATTTATATGCAAGAGATAAGAATTTGTATGTGTTTAATAGAAAAAAATTGGGTGAAGAAATAAAGGGTAAGAATGAAAACATTAGAAAAATATTCTACAAAGCTAGGATACTCACAAAAATCAAACACCTGGTAATGGTTGAACTGTGATCAATTGATGGTATTTGTAAGGAAAAGATTCTAAAGTAAAGATATCTAGTGAACTTCTTGGATTTTCTGTGAAAGGTGAGAGAACATTCTACTGACACCACTACAACGTCACCTTCTGCTTGAACATGATCAGACTGGCTACTATGGATTTTATTAGCAGTAACTGTGTATACAGAAGAATGTGTGTGGCTCTGTGGTGTGTGTGTGTGTGTGTGTGTGTGTGTGTGTGTGTGTTTGTGTGTATAAGAGACAATATATTTCTAAATAAAACTTAGTGATTGGTTTATCTTTTAAACAAATGTATATCGACTTGTATTTTGTTCCAAAGTTATTTGTAGAAATAAAATTAGCTATTTGATTGATTATCTCATAATAGGAAATTGGAAAAATATCTTTCTTTTTCTCTCTTTTGTAATTCTGCATCTAATTGGTCATTAGCACAAGTTGGATTTCTTTTATATCTATCTCTTGTCCTCAGTTGCTGATCATGCCTTGAGTTTGGTGCTTATCTTTGCTAGGACATGCTATAGCTTATTCCTAATTGGTTCTCGTGTCTCTTGTCTGGTCTCCTTCCAATTTGTCTTCCATATTGCCTCTGAGTTATGTCCTGGAAAGAGAGACCTGATCCAATTGCCCCCATTAAAAATAAACAACTTAGATGGCTCCCCGTGGCTGACAACAAAGTTCCTCATTCTCTATTTCAACTTTGACTTTCTTAGGATTTTTTTTTTTTTTTTTTTTTTTTTTTTTTTACTGTATTTGGCACTAATGCTTTGTGCTTTAAAATATTTTTGTCTTTTCTGTCATAGAAATTTTACCAAAAGTTGTTGGGAATCCTGATGTAATTATTGATTTACCATGATTATGCTACTGGTCTGGTTTCTAGTTGTATTGCTAGTCCCTGTAGCAAGTGGTATAGGAGATGCTATACTGCTATAGTAGATGCTCATTAAATATAAATGGGCTAGAATAATCGGGGTTTAATTCAGCTTAGCTTCCCACTCCATGACATTTTGTGCACCATCCAGTGAATCTGTTCCTCAACACTTTCCAATACTTCCTTATTACTTTCTCCATATAATGTTACCGCCATATCCCAACATAGCAAAATCTTACTTACCTCTCCTTGTGGCCAAGCCTCGAATTCTAAATTCTCTTGGAAGCTTTCTCTTATCTCATTGTCCTTTTTTTTTTTTTTAATTTTAGAATCCAATTACACACTCTTCTGGATCTCTACTGTGGCATTGAACTCTTTTGCCTGGAGTATAATAGCTTTTAATCTCCAGTTTCCTCAACTTATCTGAAAAAATTTTTTGAAGACACAGATGATTCCTAATTCATCTTCTTTTCCTCCATGGCATAAATAAAAAGCGCTAACTATATGAAGAAGATGCTTACTATGTATTTACTAAGTGGAGGTTTGATAGAACAGTTTTCACTATGTATATTCTGTAGAACTTTATTTCTATAAGATGTCAGCATGTTTTCTATGATGGAGTTCTCCAGTCAAAAAGATTTAGGAAATTCTAGGTCAGACAGAATCAAACACAATTTCCCTTTTACTGAGATGTTTATCAGAGCCTTCAATACTAAAGTTTTTTGTTTGCCGAGAGTGAAACCTTGTATCTACTAGCTTTTCTTTCTTTCTTTTTTTTTTTTTTTTATTGTTGGGGATTCATTGAGGGTACAATAAGCCAGGTTACACTGATTGCATTTGTTAGGTAAAGTCCCTCTTGCAATCATGTCTTGCCCCCAGAAGGTGTGGTTCACACCAAGGCCCCACCC
>CAUYPK010070807.1:0-13394 GCA_963574355.1 Loris lydekkerianus | reverse complement strand
ACCCCAGGGATCCGGGCTCCTGCCACGCTCACCCCAGGGATCCGGGCTCCTGCCACGCTCACCCCAGGGATCCGGGCTCCTGCCACGCTCACCCCAGGGATCCGGGCTCCTGCCACGCTCACCCCAGGGATCCGGGGTCCTGCCATGCTCACCCCTCTCCACGGCCTTTGCTTCTCCAGTCCTCGCCTCTGCAGCTCTCAATAAACTAGCACCTCCAGGGCAGCGACCCAGAGGCCTTGCAGGTCCTCCCAGGCTGCCCAGCACAGCCTGAGCCAGCGCCACCCCCCATGTGTCACCTCCACATTCCCCTTGGGCTGTGGGGTACAAGCTGTTATAGCAAAAAGGCCCAAGTAGAAGTCTCTGAAGCTGCCTCCTCCCACCTCTTCAACGCACAGGACTGGAAAAAAAAGTACAACCTGAATAACAGTGTATCCTGGGAGGACAAGGGGAAGGAAGGGGTGGAGTTTGGTGCTGTCCCCACGATACTACAGTGCCTCTCGTTCTTATGTTGACTTTGCCATCTGGTGACCACAGAAGCTAGAAAGTTTTGAAGAATCAATGTAGACCACTATCTTCAGGAATCCCGGTAGAAACAGCTGAGAGAGAAGAAATGGGACATTATGCCAAGTGAAAGAAGCTGGACACAATCCCTATTGTGTAGTTTGATTTCTACAAAATGTTCAGAAAAGGCAAATCTGTAGAGGCAGAAAACAGATACCTGACTGCCCTTGACTGGGTGGTGGGGATAGGCAAATTGTAAACATGCCCTTGGCAGGGCAGCCTGGATAGGTAAATTGTAATCATGCCCTTGGCAAGACAGCCTGGATAGGTAAATTGTAAACATGCCCTTGCCAGGGCGGCAGGGGTAGGTAAATTGTAAACATGCCCTTGGCAGGGCAGCCTGGATAGGTAAATTGTAAACATGCCCTTGGCAGGGCAGCCTGGATAGGTAAATTGTAATCATGCCCTTGGCAGGGCAGCCTGGATAGGTAAATTGTAAACATGCCCTTGGCAGGGCTGCCTGGATAGGTAAATTGTAAACATGCCCTTGCCAGGGCGGCAGGGGTAGGTAAATTGTAAACATGCCCTTGGCAGGGCTGCCTGGATAGGTAAATTGTAAACATGCCCTTGCCAGGGCGGCAGGGACAGGTAAATTGTAAACATGCCTTTACAGGGCAGCCATAGGTAAATTGTAAACATGCAGTTGGATTGAAGGAAGATTCTGAAACTCAGTGTTGGTGACAGCTGCAGGAAATGGCAAATTTACTGAAAATAATTTCATTGTATACTTAAAAGTGGTTGAGGTTATGGTTTGTATATTATATTTCAATAAAGATGTTTACAATGTTAAATCAATGTTATTGAGAAAATTGAACATGAACATCATAAGGAATACCTCCAATTAAACAGTAAAGCCTAGGAGCATTGTAATCAAAAATTTTAAATGTGTGTGCACACCTGTGTGTATGTAACTACTACTACACCATTACCTTAATTATATAAAAATGCTTACAAATACTTAATATTTTAAAAGTATATAGTATTCAAAATGATTACTAATGAGATTCTGTAGGTAACATTAACTTCATTTCATTTTTTATATTTTATACTGTACACATGCTGATATTCTAAAGTAATAAATATAGTTAAAATAAAACTGTATTCCACGGAGCATTTTCATCATTTCTAAAATGTGTAAATACTTTTAAAAACAATAAAGATATACTCGAAAGCTTTAAAAACAAAATGCTATTAAGAATTTATGTTTTCACAGTTATTGAAAAAATACAAAGAAATCTGCAAAGCTAACGTACATAAAGGATGCTAACAAAATGATCATAAAAATATTTCAAGATCACAAAAGAAAAACAAAAAAACAGCAGAGCATCAACTGATAGAGAAGAAAAACATCATGAAACAGATTTGGGAATTATTTTCTAATCAAAAAACAGGGAAGGAAGCTACTTTGAAAAGGTTACAGAGTATCAGATTGCACTCCTTTAACATTCTGAGAAAAGCAGAACTGGGCAAGGAGAGATCAGGAGCCAGCAGGTGTTGGGGAAGGGAGAGGAGGCAGGACACGGGATGTTTTGGGCAGTGAAATATTCTGTATTACACTGTAATGGTGGGTACATGTCATTATGTTTTATACAAAACTCATAAAACTACACACACACACAGACACACACACACACAGAGTGAATCCTAATGTGCTGTAAACTTTGTTAATAAGAATGCGTGGATATTGGTTCATCAATTATAGCAAATGTACCACATTTGTTATATGTTAACAAGGGACAAATTGTAGGGCATACGTAGATCTTCCTACATTTTCTTTCAATTTTTACTCTAAAACTTCTGTATGAAATTAAAATCTTTGAAAGGTTATTCATTTAAAAACCTTTAAAAGGTTATTCATTTCCAGAGGTCTATGTAATAAAACAACAATAGTCACTTCTTTTCTATTAAATCTTCAAAATCTAAAACTAATGATAAACTCTATTCTGGGAGTTACAGAAGATGTATATATGTATATTTCTTCTGACATTCGATTGGGTAATATTCTTTTAAAGTACAATATGGCAGGGTATTTTAAGCTTCTTAAAATATTCTCATTATTTAATATAATATTAGGATCATAAATTAATGTTAAGATAATATGAAGAAAGATTAAGTGAATATATTTATTATTTTAATAAGCACAATGTTAGGTAATAATAACAAAATTAAAATAATGGTTAACATGAATTGAACATTTTGCTTCCAACACTATGGCAACTTTTTTACATATATAAACTGAATCTTAAACAATGATCCACCGATACAAATTTCAGATTGCACTATGGTGAAAATTCCCAATGATATTAACAAAGCTGAAGAAACATAAAAAAATGAAGACATTTCGTTGGGACAGTTGAATTCTGGAGGCTTATGTTCTTTTTAATTTGTATAATTGGTACAACATTCTCTGTCCATTAAATACAACTAAGGGTATTATTTTAGAGCATAATAATATCAAAATATTATATAGCATTTACCATATTACAAGTGCTTTCTAAAATTAGAATATCTCTTCTGCATATCAACCGCCATGTTAATCCGGTTTAATAGGTAAAGAAATGAAATGAACAGACATTTCGAATACCTTCATTACTTCACTACATATATTTAAGGTGTATAGTGTAATCTTATAAGATATATATGATAGAAAAATTAACATCTGTTCTTTCTCTTAGTTATCCATTTTTTCCTCTTCTTCCTGTAGACAGGAGCAGCTGTAGTCCATTCACTTAGCAAGAATCTTGAACACAATACACTTTGGTTAACTACAGTCTTCTTGTTGCACATTAGATCTTTCAACTATCTTTCTACACATTCATTTGTACTTGGTATCCCTTGCCTCACATCTCTCCATTTCCTCCTTGCCAGCTGGACCTTGTTATTTTATTTTATTCTCTGCCTTTATATATTTGACCTTTATGAAACTGTCTAATGTTTCTGGTCTTCTGATCACGTTATAGTGATTTTAAACCAGGAAGTATTTTTCAAGGGCATTTTGTGAAAGTAAACTTCTGTTCACTTTCCATCAAAGGATGAGTTTTAAAGAGTTTTAAAGAGTTGCCCAATTTCTTCTTTAAAAAACTGTCTAATGCTTCTGGTCTTTGTTCTAACCTTTTGTTTGTAAAGCATCTCAAAGCAAAATGGTACCGCCCACATTATCTCCTGTGATAGTCACAGTGACTTGTTTGAAATAGGTACGAAATTTCACTTGTATACAGATTTAAAAACATTCTGAGGCTCAGGGTGAAGAAATCCTTTGCTCATAGATCTTGGAACAGCGTGGGCACCCAGGACCGCCCTGCCAGTGTCTGAGTCCTGGGACCTTATTTTACTTGGGTGTCTTCCAGATTTGCCTTCACACTGAATTCTCCATTGCATCTCCTTATTTGCACAATGCTCTCTTCAATTTCCCTAGAGAATTAATGTCCCTGAATTCTTCGCTAAGTATGTTTTAGATGTGAGAAGAACAGGAAGGTAAGAGCATAAGCAGCTTCCTTTAATCTCTCATCAGACCAGCTCAGGAGTAAGAGGGACGCAGAGTTACTAGTCTCAAACTCAAGGATGAATAATTTTTTTTTTTTTTTTCTCCTCAGAACACAGCCCACGGGTACAACTGGACTTTTTCATTGCCCAGCCCAGGGAAGATTTCTTCCTTCTTGGTGTATATTTTTCTGTGGTAACCACAATCCAGTACCTCAATAGAGCAAATGCCCTTATGTCACCATGCTGACCAACTAGCTCAGTCCACTCATCAATTAAAAAAAAAAAAAAAATGCCGTTTGATCCTGCAATTCCTCTTCTAGGTGTATATCCAAAGGATCAAAAATCATTTGGCAATAAAGATATTTGCACCAGATTGTTCATTGCAGCTCAATTCATAATTGCCAAGTCATGGAAGAAGCCCAAGTGCCCATAATTGCCAAGTCATGGAAGAAGCCCAAGTGCCCATCGACCCACGAATGGATTAATAAATTGTAGTATATGTATACCATGGAATACTATGCAGCAGTAAAACAAATGGAGACTTTACCTCCTTTATGTTTACATGGATGGAGCTGGAAAATATTCTTCTTAGTAAAGTATCTCAGGAATGGAAATAAAAGTATCCAATGTACTCAGTACTACTGTGAAACCAATTTATAATAACTCACACTTGCAAATGAAAAATGAAACACAACTTTAGCCTGGGATGAAGGAGGGATGGGGAGGATAAGGGATGGGGAGGGTGTGGGAGGGATAGCAGGGGACAGTAGGGGGACCCCCACAACTATGGAGCACATTGCAAGTACAAGTTGGTTCTATCATGTGTAGAACACAAATGTCCTAATGTTATAATTGGGTAAATGAGATGAAAGCTATGCTGATTAGTATGATGTAAGCACTCCGATTTGTACAAATAATCAACACACTGAAATAAGCATAAATGTATTTATGATCTATGTACAAAAGACTTAATAAAAAAATTAAAAAATGAGCAACAACACCCTTATAATCAATGTCAGTTCTATAATAGAATAGTAAGTTTAGAAATCAGATACTTCCTTTATGTTAATTTATTCTAGATGAAAAATTCCATTACTCGACAGTCACTTTGAAGTATTATTTTGTACGTAACCAATTGAAAAAAAATAACATGGTTAAATAATAAACTATTTTCGATATTAATTTAAAAATATACCATAAAAATAAAGGAAATAATTGCTACTCTTTTTTTTGTTTGTTTCATGAAGCTTTAAAGTATGTTAAATGTTTGGGATGTATTATTGTTTTGAAATATGTATTATTTCAAAATAATACAACATTTTAATTCAGAATCAGTTGCAGGATTGGGAGGAACTCAAAAAATAAAATTCCTGAAGGTTTATTTATATTAGCTTCATGGTAAATCAATCTTTGCTAACATATAGTGAATGATTTTTCAATAGGCTTTATGGGAAACACATTTCATGAATTATATCATTTTTTCTTATAATGATCGTGAGAGGTAGATACTTTATCAGCCATTATTAATGAATAAGGATGCTGAGGCAGAGAAAAATTAAGAAGATAATTTTAATAAATTATGGATCAAACTTAGCTGCCTGGTTTCTGAATTCCTGAAAATATTAATTATTTAACATATGGTTCATAAAAATGGAGTAGACCACTATTTTTACCCACCTTTATTTTATGTAAAATACTCTAAAATGACAGAAGTTAGGTGACTTCTTAAAGTTATGTAGCTAGGCTCTTTGTCTTCAAGTGAAAACTAAAACTTTAAGTGACATTTAATTTTATCTCAGTTACTTGTCCTCCCCAACATTCTTACCAAGGACACATTTTGAAAGACAATGGCAGTGCACCACGGCACTCGGCTGTGTTAACTGTTTTTGCTTCAAAATTATTAAGCTTCCATTCTACTTAGTTTTATCCCAGCTTTGGAGTTGGTGTCTTACTTCACTGTCTGTATAAATTAGAGACTTTCTCTCTTGTCCCACTGTTGATTCAATTCCATATCATTCTAAAGTAATCTGTCAGTCTGCTGATTTGCAATCAATATAATTCACATTTTGCTTAGTTTCACAGAGATCCTGATGCACCTCCTTGACAAGAGAATATTTCCCTGAATTGTAGAACCATGTGCCATACATTTTCAAACATATAAGTAACGTCATTATTTCCAGGGCTTCCTTCCTACAGTTAAGCTGGGTCTTCCTTTCCAAAATAGGTTTCTAGAAGGTGGGTTATGGCAAAACATATGCCTGAGTATTTGTGACTTATAAGTTATTGCTTTAAAAAAATTAAAAATTATTTACTTTAGTAGAATAATATGCATTAATAAGTTTATTGGAAACTAGAATAAGGATTTTATATACCATGAAACTTAGTTCCACTGTTTTTCAAATGATCAGAGGAAAAAGTAAGCCATCAGATTTGGTAGTTTTATGTACTAAAACACAGAGGTCTCCTCACCAGAATGTCCACTAAAGCAATTGGATATTGCCTGAAACACAAGACAAACAACATCTCAGGAATTTTGGATTATTAATTCGAATTATTTTCTAACCAATAGAAAGGTTAGGTCTTTTCCAAAGGATGTATATTCAATAGCAGTGGAAAAAAATACGTATTTTCAAAAAAATACATAATACATAAAAATATTGAATATATAATGGTTTGTTGGTGTATGAACTTGAAAAGTTGGAGTCAAACAAATTTGAATATTGCCTAAAATGAACATTAAAATGTCAGACCAAATCAGGGGCTTAAGAAAGATGACAAAATGCATATTTTCTTTCAGAAAAGTATGACAAGAATGTTGGATGTTTAAAGCAAGTATCCTGAAGATGTTCATTCTCAAAACATATTTGGACATCTTGGAGCTCTGTTTATTCTTCCTGCTCACGTTTCCCTCCTTCAGAGGAGTTGTCTGGAACTCTAGCGGTTCTGTAGAGAATAGTAAGAAACTTCTGGCTTCAAATGTGCTCTTAAATTCATAGAATTATAAAAGTCTTTATACGTTAATATCTTTCCAAGTCCTAGCTCCCACAATGTGGAAAAATTCTTATTGTAAAACAAAGTAAATCGGCTTACACCTTTTAGAAACAGGGCATTAGTATGCAGCTATGAATGGAAAGATTTTTTTTTCTATTGATCATTCAGCTAAATTTTGTCACAAGGCTGGTGTTAATTATAGAGATAGAAAATCCTTGCCATGCATAGCCTCACATTTACTTAAATTTTCATCTATATTTACTTGGGATGAGATTAAGGTAGAAAGCAAAGTACGGTGATATCAAGAGGCTTTGGTATTTTCTTGGTATGGGTGCAACTGTATCTATAATATCTTCCTCCCCCAGAGTAAACCTGAAGTGATACAGAAGGCTCGGATGCATCCAAAGACTATCAACATTCACAAAACATGTGAACATTCATGGCTGTGATGACCGTAGTGTCCTCACTCAATTTTCTCATTTTGCTTCTTCAAAGAAAAAAACAAAGAACAAGAAAATAAAAATAAATTTTAAAGTAAAAATAATTTTGGAAAAAAAATTTGATAGAAAAATAAACTCACATACATATGGTAGAATGATGGATAATGTATGAATTTAAGTGTTAGCCCCAATTGTAGTCACTTAACTAAATATAGAATTGTTCCCAGAACTGATTTTTGTAAACTTTGGCAGTCAGCATGAGGCTAATTATTTATGGAAGGTTTTTTCTCAATCCTCCTTATTAAAAATGATCAAAAGAAACTTACAATTACATGGCAAGTAAAACAGTATGACTAAAGTCTGTCCTCACTCCCTTGCTGTCTATTACTATAGAGACCTGAACATCTTGTCATTCATCAAGCATTTTGCTAGCCTATTAATGAATAATGCTAAGTGGAATTGTTCGATAGAAAGTAGCTAATTCTCTAGACATCATAAAAATCCACAGGCATGTCAAAAAGCAAGATTTAGAAAATCCAATAATAAAACAAGACCCTGTGAAATTTTAGGAAGGAAATGGTCTGGAGTGTGCGATATCCCCTGTAAGGTACAAGACACGAGATTGCACCTTGCATCTCCTGCAACTAAGATAGAGGTGAGGCACTGGGATGTTATTATAGAGTCCTCTACTTCATGTATTGGATGACTTCAAATATTGTCAGTTTCAAATAAAGGGCAGTATAAGAGATTATTCTTAAAAATGTACAGGCTGTGGGGAAAGCGTCCTTCCAACTTGGGTCATAATATCCGGTAGATTCAATCTTTCTAGAGGCATCTGTGATGAACAACTGTGACCAATGGACTCATGCAAGTTTTAGCATAGACTCCAGGGTCTCAAAAAAGGGCCATCTCTATCTCAGAACACTACTTTCTCTTCTACAAAGAGCTATTGGTATCCATATGTAGGATAGTTTCTTGATAATAATACACTAAATGGCTAGTGTATTAACCAATCGTGGTTAGCCATCATGAGCTCTAAGTCATCTAATTCCAAAAGGTGTAAGGTTAGGCCAAGGTAGCCCTGAGCTCTCGCCTGGTGGGCGTGGGATAGTCCCAAACTGACCTCCCTGAGTGCAAAAGAAAGGTATAAACGTTTGTTCTATAAACACTAATCATCGTGCCCTACTTGCAGCAATGCCACACGCATAGCCTCATGGGAATATCCCAATAATCCACTGATGCCAGAAGGAAAAACATGAGCTTCACAAAGAAGTTGGTGTGAAATGTGGGAATAGCTGGAAGTAAGCTGTGCATCCCTACACATATTGGCCTTGGACAGACAGAAGGGACGTACTTCTAATGAAGAGAAATGCTAGCAGAACATTTGATTTTTTTACATAACATGGAGTTGAGATATGGATAAGCCATTGAGCCTGGGAAATGGAGAATAGCTTGGCTTGCAGGCTTGAGGAGAAGGACTTGGATGAGAATTATCTGAGGGGCCTATGTAGCTGGACATATGGGGTTTTGTGTTTCTCATGTAGGAGTAGTCAGATATCACTGAATGCAGACAGGGCTCTTAAAAGCTGAATTGACAGGATTATTCAACACATGGGTAGGATTATTCAACTCTAGAGTGAGCAAGAACCCACAAATACAGTGAGTGTGGTAGCAGGGGTGGAGATATCGCCATGTCCAATGGTATGGAGTCTGTCTCTCCACTTTCAGACTGGCTCCCGGCACTGTCAAATTCCCAGTGGTAGAGACCATGATTCAGAGCTATCTCTCTCTCTTTTGGAGAGATCAGCCATCCACTTTCTGGTAGCTACCAAAATATCATGCTCTCCACTTTATAAGGAGCATTGATTCATTCTTCACAGAATATTCTATAACTCAAACATCGTGATATCTTTTCTGTCCACCAACGTCATCAGTCAATAGCATGAAGAATGCCTTATCTATCAAAGTGGTACTCCAAACAACATTACCTTAAACCAAAAACACATTTATAGCCCCTGAATGAATCACTGGGCTCACAATTGTCATATATATCACGTACCTCGTCACACAGAAGCACCTGGACTCATACGATATTGGAAAGGCCTACTGAAGGCTTAGCTCAATCAAATCTGCAGCTTGGACAAATTGCTTTAAAGGTTAAGGCAATATCAAAATGGATAGAATGGCATGGTATCCTCTTTGTAATGATAAACGACAGGTCTAGGAATTAAGGGATGAACTAAGATGGGCCCTTTTCATTATCACTTTGATTCACCTACTTGTAAAATTTGTGCTTTCTTTCCATTTATGCAAAATTGTGCTTTTCTAGTTTGAAGTGAGTCCGTGTTACTCTACCAGCAGTTCTTAACCTGTGGGTCGCAACCCCTCAGGAAAACACATCCTGCATATCAGATATTTACATTACGATTCATAAAAGTAGCAAAATTGCAGTTAGGAAGTAGCAACAAAAATAATTTTATGACTGGGGGTCACCACAACATGAGGAACTGTATTAAAGGGTTGCAGCATTAGGAAGGTGGAGAAACACTGCTCTAGGGATTGACACTTCTGTTTGTGTGCACTTGGAAGGTTTTCACCAAACTGGAGTCTGTGCCTAGCACTTGGTACTTTGAACTTCTCATGTCAATGGGCCAAGTGACAGAAAAATAAGGTCTCTTTGCTTGAGGTAATCAGCTCTCATTACTATGGCAAGATAAGAGTGTGGTTGCCTAATGGAGAAAAGAAGAGATGTTTGTAGCAAAGGAGTTCATTACACTATATGTTAGCATTTCTTTGTCCAGTGATAATTGTGAATAGGCAACTACCACAGCATGCACAATTTAAATAAATGCTCATTTACCTTGAGATGAAGGTTTTGGTCAAGCCGGTGAAATACAGAACGAGTGGTAAAGGGGACTGATGAAAAATATCAATTATTTCTTTAGAATAAGCTGCAGCATCAGCAATGGCATTGTGTTTTGCTAAGCCACTTCAAGTTTGCTTGGAAATTACAAGTGACCATATCTTGAATATTTAGGCTTCCTCACAGGTCAAAAATGAGGCTTGGGATGGAGAGCCATTACACCTGTTCTAGCAGGAGCCACACTCACTTAAGCACACAAGTCAGATCCCTTGAAAAAACAGAGACTAGGACTTTCCCAGATATAAGCTACACCACTTGTGTGGTTGAATAAATGCTCTTTTGGGTAATCCTTGACCAAAGAAAGGCCAAAAAGAAGTAGATAACATATAAATTGGTATCCCACATAGACATTCTCGAAATGCAGATACTACATAAACCCATTGAGAAGATATCCAGTGTGATTGAGCAACAATGTTTTCTGGGACTCCCAGGTCATCTTGGTAAGACACCAAGTTCAATTTTCTTCCTCCTTTTCCTGCCTTCCTATCTTTCTTCCCTATTCTAGATTTTCTGAGTTTGATCACCCTCAGTAAGTGTTAACATGTCAGCTTTGTCTCAGTGTCTGTTTTCTAAGAATACTGGACTGAGGAAAAAAAATGTAGAGATACGTTCAAAGAATTAGAACCCTCTAGGGTAGAGATATGTTTCTTCCTAGAGTGAGCTGATGATCCAGAGAAAGGCAGAAGTTACAGTATGTACAGTTCCTCCCTATCTGCTGTCTAGTGATGAATCCGGCTTACCCATCAACATATTTTCTACTCCTTGGGTGAGTTTCTTTCAAGAATTCTTTTTTACTGCTTTCTAGTCCTTTCTATGTCAGGTCATTTGCAGTCTGCCATCAATCCACCTATATGCCTGAATTCCAGTTGTTGACTTGGTCTGCTTCTTCCCATGGCGCCCGGACACCTGATCCACATACACAAGAGACATATTTAGTGTCATAGAACATGACTGTTAAGAAATCACTGATGTTTTAGTACAAGAAACAACCCTTACCATGTATCCCAAGGCCTGTTTCAACAGTCTAGTTCATCCATTCATGAATAAACTCCGTGGTATCCTTGAAGAATGTTTGCATTATAATTCTAAGTCTTGGTTCTTTCTAATAGATCAGCACCTGAAGGTATTGATGAAACTTTCATTACAAGCTCAAGTTAGTGCTACTGTTATCATAAAAAATTCACTGCAAGGTTTCCAAGGAGGAGAAGAATGAAAAAACATGCAAAAGAATATGACGAGGTTTTGATGTCCTCCTCATTCTGAGGAATCCATGACAATGAAATCCCCATTTCTCAGACCAGGCCACTGTAGGAACTCAATACAGAAGGGCGATTCTGTCATCAGCATGCCTCTTTTTTTTTTTTTGTTTGTTTGTTTTGTTTTGTTTTTGTTTTTTTGTTTGTTTTTCCTTACAAGCTATGTTTATATGAGTTTTTAAAACCTGCTTTAAAATTTGTATGAGATGAATACCTTGAGCCTTAGGTAATGCAATTCCATTTCTCCAATGGTAGTTAAATTTTAAACAGTCTTGTTTCAGTAATCCAGGATATAAATGTTCTTTTAAAAGAAACACATATTTCCAAAAATATTATGCTTAATAGGTGCTTTTTTAGCTTATAAAATAAACCTTTTGAAAAAACAAAGTGTGGAGATATGGATAAGTACATAGAATTGCATTTTTAATATATATGTTGCTATGTACAATTTGTTCTTTTTGTTCATATTTTGAGGAAAAAATAAGAATGCACATTATGCATGTGTGATACAAATTTTGTATCTATACAAATATTTATAATTCCTTTGTTTATGCTTATTGATTAAAAGTGTAACTCCAGAAAGTAATAACAATATCTGTATGCAGAATAATATCCTAGAATACTGTAATTGGTTTTGTTGAACTTATGACAAATGTTTAAGCAAAGCATTTTCAGCCACGAGGAGAGACATATCTCTGTTTGGATACTTTAGGTGGGAGCTGGCAATCTAGCCGATAGTTTTACAAAAATTATTCCATTAGAAAATGTGGAAATGTTTTTCATGCACTTCAAACTTTAAGCTAACAGTTACTAAATTTGGTAAAGAACATGGGCACAGAGCTGAGAAAGACACCTTGAACTGCCTCCCACAAAGAATGTCATTGGACTGTACAGTCCACAGGAAGAAAAGCTTCTTCAGATGCCAAGACCAAAGGCTGCGATGAGAGGGGGACCTCCAAGGAGGCTGGAGGTGGAACAGAGGGTGAGGATCTCGATTCTGGAGGAACATCAAACTGGGATCTCCGTTTCAACTAAGATGATTTGAGACAAGGGTAAAAGGATTGCACATACACACACAAATAATATAGATGGTTTCTCAGGAATACCCATTTGGGGCTTTAACTGTACGAAGAGAGAAGTTTTGAATGTAAGAACATGAACACAACTTATCCCCATACTCCCAGCAGCCTGTGAGAATCAAGTTTTAGAATTTCATCCATAAGTTATCAATGTTTGAAAGACATATACCTTGAGCTGTCCCAAATCACCCGCATGGACATCCCCCTCACATTTGAGGTGACGTCCCTCAGAGCTCTGAAAAAAAGAAACCACAGCCATGGCTGTTAAAACTGTGGACGTTAGAAAACACCTTTCACTCTTGTTCTAAACTGTTGTGCAGATGGGATAAAACCACCACCTGTGATCAGCTTTAAACAAAAACCATTTCCAAGGGACAGGACTCCAAGTGGGGTTACTGTTCATGTGTATTCGAAAGGACGGAAGAAAGAGGGAGGTGTGAAAATCTGGTCTAATGGAATTGGGTTATGAAAGCTTGAGGGTCACTAAAAAAAACAAACAGCCCTGTTTTTTATTTATTTATTTTTTTTATTTTAGTAAATCATAGCTGTGTACATTGATATGATCATGGGGCATCACACACTAGTTTCACAGACTGGTTGACACATTTACATCACACTGGTTAACATAGCCTTCCTGGCAATTTCACAGTTATTGTGTTAA
>CAUYPK010070806.1:0-63422 GCA_963574355.1 Loris lydekkerianus | reverse complement strand
GGCTATAACCCAACTATACCTCAAGACTATGAGGAAAGGACCAAGGAAGGGGAAGGGAGGGGGGAGGTTTGGGTGGAGGGAGGGTGATGGGTTGGGCCACATCTATGGTGCATATTTTTATCTATAATAAAAAAAAAAGAAAGTATGCTCAAGGAAGCATGCTTAGCACATTCTGAATTGCTGTTAAAAGATGAAATTCCAACATGAGTTGAGGTTGATGCAGGCATTTAACTGACATGTATAACTCCTCAGACTTTAGCTCCCAAGTCTTTACTCACAATAAGACTTTTCCTTTAATTGTTAAGCTAGTGAAGTTCAAGAATTGAGTAACATATGCACAGAAGTAAATCAAACTATCTATCCAGATCAATAATGAAAATGACAAGGTCACTATGAATTTTCAACTTTTCTTTAACACTGATGAATATTTGGAGTAGGAAAAAGTAAATGGTGCATCACCTTCAACCTGGCCTCTCATGCTTGGTCACCCATTTGAATCACCTTGGAACTTTTCAAAAAATATAGCTACTCTTTGCCTTTTCATATAATTGTATCTTACATGAAGTAATAGCATAAGGTGTTGGTATTAATCGTGTGAGCTAACGTGGATTCTTTACTGTGTGTCTTGAGCTCTTTTGAAAGTTTTATATATGTTTCTTCATATAATTTTTACCACAATTCCAGGAGATCATTTTATCATAACCAAGAAGTTAAATTCTACCAGTCACTACAGTTCAAGGTAATCTGGTTTTTGAAGTAGAAAAAACAAAACAAACAAACAAACAAAAACAACTACGGGGACATCATAACATGTCAAAGACCCAAAGTATAAGAAAATGACACAGTTTTGCTATATTTTCTCTTTTATCTATTTTAAAATTGTCATTATTTTTTCATATATTGACATCTGTAAAATTAGTAAGCATCTTTCAATCAGTAGTATCTTAAAATTAAAATTGGCAGAATATGATTTTTCTAGATGTACAAAATAGTGCATCCTGACTTGAATGTGTCTTACTTTAGATAAAACATAGTATTGATTTAGTAATATTCTGAATTAAAAAAAATCACATTGTACAAGCATTTAATAAGTAACAACAAATTTATAAGCAAGACTGTTTAGTTTATCTTTTTCTTTCTTTTTTTTTTTTTAAACAACACACATTTATTTATTTTGCATTTTTTGGCTGGGGCCAATAAATAAATCACCTCTGGTATATGGGGCCAGCACCCTGCTCCTTGAGCCACAGGCACCGCCCTGTTTAGTTTGTCTTAGTGGTATATGAACCACAAACCTTTAGTAGTACTATATAGCTCCCAGGTTTCACAAAATGTTGACAACCATTTCTTTAGTAGGAATTTCATCAGATGTTTTAGGAAATAGGATTCTATCCTGGAGTTGGCCAGTAATAGGCTACACGAGTCCTCAAATCATTACTTACATCCTTATGTTCATTTTATTTAGAAAATCTTTAAAAGACATTTCACAAATCTATGAATCCATACTGGTTCTTTTTTTTTGTTGTTGTTTGTTTGTTTTTCTTTTCTTTAACTTTTTTGGAAATAGAGTCACAGGTACATGAATGGAGTGAGGAGCAGTCATCTTTCAGAATGTCCAAGATTCATTATAGGCAGTGCTTTCTCTAGCTAAATTATTTAATAAAATTTATACTGATAATTACTAATTAAAAAGTTGAATAGACTTGTAACTAATCCACTAAAAAATTGCAACCTGAGCAGAGAGTGTAATCATAAATAGTACTAAGAAAATAATATGTCTTTCTAAAGTGTATATTGAACATAGAATTAGAGGCAATTTCATCATAATACTCTTAACCGCAAATGAATGCAACACTTAGTAATTGGTATTTTCTAACAAGCATTATGAATGGATTATTTTAAGGAAAGTGTCAGCTTCAGGGAAGTGCTACATAGAAACCAGTGAAGGAGCAATGCCCAGTCATCATTTCTCAACTATAGTGGAAGGGAATAAGTTCTTAATGAAATCTTTGAGAACTGGGCTGTACTATTCACATATTTACAAATATAAAAATGCACAGAAACACATCCATGCTTACATTTAAATTCAAACGCTAACACATGCCTTTCCATCTCAAAGAGTGAACCCTAAAACATAATAAGAATGTTGAAGTTTGTGAAGCTTCTATCAATAAAATTATTTTTTTTTGAAGAAGCCCAAGTAAAATTTCAAGATCCCTGAATACTACCAAAGATTTAAATTGTCTTTCAACATAAAAATTTGCATAGTATTGCTGTCAATTTTGGAGGTATACATGATCATCCAGATAAGAAAGAGGAAGCTATAAAGTGGTATAATGTGTAAAAGGCATAACTTCAACACTGACTGATCTAGATCCACATTCTGGCTTTCTCTCTTACTAGCTTTATGTTTCTGGGAAAATTGTTCCACATCACTAAACCACTTTATAAGGTATTAATAACAATATCACATCACACAGCATTTTAAAAAGGATCACGTAAAGTATTGCCCAGTAAGCGCTTATCTCTGTGCCTAAAGGCATTTGTAAGTTATTAATAATCATATGACTTATCACAGAGGGAGGAGCGAGTTATATGCCTACCCATGTGCTAACGCCGAATGCTGTCACTACTCACTGCCATTCCTGTTATGCTTCAGGAACTAGAGGTGGCTAAAGCACTGAATGTCTGGAAATATTTCCAAGATACCAGGAGTCATCTTCTTATGGAGTCTAATAGTGTTTGCAAAGCATGGATTTAAGAGATTGTCACCCTAGACCTGCTGCTTACTCTTAGTAGCAGAGTAGTTACAGGCATGCAAATGAGCAGGCAAGCACTTAGGAAGGAACATGCAGACAATTCATAATCACAGTACAAAGCCATGGTTCCTATTTCGTTACACTCAAATGACCTTGACGGAAAAGGATACTTTCCCTTCTAAGAGACTTTTAAGACACACCAAACAAAACTTAATTCCTCAACTCATGTTTCTTCACTTTTCAAATTAAAGTTTTCTTTTCTTTTTTTTTTTTTTTTTTTTTTTTTTTGTCTGAAAACATCTTTATTTTACTTTTATTTTTTGGAGAATACTGGGTGTAGTATTCTCCAAATGCTGGGTGTAGTATTTTATTTTATTTTTTATTAAGTCATATACAGGTCGATCATGAATACATTTATGCATATGTGGGGTACAATATGTTGGGTTTTTATGCAATTAGAAGTGCTTACATCAAACTAATTAATATAGCTTTCATCTCATTTACTTGATTATTGTTAAGACATTTAAGACATTTGATAGATTTGACTTGTACCCTCGCAATATGCTCCATAGGTAAATGGTCCTGCCATTTACCTTCCCTCTATCAAACCTCCCCCCTCCTCTCCCTTCCCACTCCATTTCTCTCCTTCATCCTGGACTATAGTTGTGTTCTATCTTTCATAAGAAAGAGTAAATATAAGTTGGTTTCATAGAAGTATTGAGTACATTGGATACTTTTTCCTCCATTCCTGAGATACTTTACTCAGGACAGTATGTTCCAGGTCCCTCCATGTAAATGTAAAAGAGGCAAAGTCTCCATCTTTTTTAAGGCTGCATAGTATTCCATGGTGTACTTATACTACAATTTATTAATCCATTCATGGGTTGATAGGCACTTGGGCTTCTTCCATGACTTGGCTGTTATGAATTAAGCTGCAATGAATGATCTGGTGCAAATATACTTTTTGTAAAGTGATTTTTGGGCTTTTCATATGAAAAGACCCTTTATTCTTCAAAGCAGCAGTATATGAATCTTCGTATACCCTCAAATTCCCCATTATAAAAGGAAAATAATATTTCAAATTTACTTTTCCATATGTCAGAATGAACCATGTGCTCACACTAATGACTCCTGCCTTATTTTCAGCATTTCAAAGCATAACAGATCAGGAAAGAGGCTATTTTCATTAAGTAAAATATCAAGGTTATTTGCTTGGGCTGAAATTATATTATTATAGTATGCTAATAAAGTAATTATGTGCATTGGCATTCTGTTCAGTACTTATGTATTGTTTGACAGCAAAAGAGTAAAATTAAGCTGTCATTACCTAATAAAAGCAGTTTCTGCAATAAACAAACAATTTGAAGTGGTGGAATATATTCATGGGAAATATGTAAAACATTTCTATAAACTTTTCAAAAATTTAATATTTAAATATTTTAAGACAATATAGGTAGCATGCTATTTCAATTTAAATTATAAAAATATAAGCTCTATTTCTTTTTATTAAAACTATATTCATTTTAATATCTATTCAGAGTTTAAAAGTTTTCCACCAACACAAAAGATTTTTTTAGCTTTGAGACAATAAACCGTACAAATATATATAACCTCTAGGCTAAATACTCTTTAAAATTTAACATTTTTCAACATCTGAAATCTGAACAGCTGAATCTTCTATACATAAATACCATATCATTTTATAATCTGCCTTTGGATAATGTTCACAAGAAGATACCAATTACATTAGCATTTGTTTCAAAGTCATAAAATACATGGAAATCTCAGTTGTTCATAACACTATTATTCTTTAAAAAGAATATATAGTGCTAATCTCCAGTCCATAAAGTAGCTGGTTTAAACAGAATAATCCTAAATTCAAAATGCCTTTAAAATATCAATGCAGACATAAAACTCAGAAAAAAAAAATTATGTGCAACCACTGCTATAGCAGCTGAACACATTTGCTATAGAGCAAATGTGAAGGTCACGGCTGAGTCAGTGACCTGCAGCAGCACTAGTAGGTTTGAGAGGAACAGCTGTCATGTGTCATCTTTGTGTCCAGTGGATATTTTTAAAGTCCAATGAACAAATATCAGATGCAGTTTTAAGGACTGACTTGAGATGAAGATAAGACAACCTTGACTTGGTTAGCATAGAAGCCATCAAGCCAATGCAGTCACCATGAATTCAACACAGTTGTATTGGGAAAGAACAAAACAAATAGACTTTCCACTAAAATTAGGTGGCATAACTTGGATATTCTCTATGTTAAAGATACATTTATTTCTAAGACATCCAGCTCCAGATTAGAATTACCAGCATTCCCCCAGCTTCACAGCAAAAAACCAAATGATAATTGCCCTCTTTCTGTAATTGCCAAAATGGTAGGGCAGAGCCTTAGCCAAATAAGTACCACAGCAGACAGCCCACTGAGGTTGGCCTAATTGCAATGGAAAAACAACAAAAACCAAGTCTCTCAGGTCAAGGACTGCAAAGTGATGAAAGGTTAAATTATTTAGGCAAATATATAACAAATGAAAACTATAACACTTTAAACACTTTCTCTCTGGAGACTTTTCTTTGAAAGTTTCTTTTCAACTTACTATCTATTAGCTTGTAGATCAAATACTTGATACTTTGGCAAATAGTTTATGCAATACTTTGTTAAGTCCTACTCATATATCAGCACTGTGGGCAATGATGCCAAGAAAATGCAATTCATTTCTCAGAAAGAAATAAATGATTTTTGCTTTTCAAAGTACCTACTATTGAATTTTTCTTCCAGAATTCAGCAGAAATAGACATGTATAGACATTTCCCAGGGGTTGTGGAGCAATGCTGTGGGACTTCACACCAGAGACTCCTACCGATGGCCTCCGTACTTAGCCACCCAGTCTGTCCTCCCATGGACTGAGGAAACTGGCTGCGTGTTGTTCATGATATTTAGGTTTTTTGCTGTAGGGTTGTAAGTAGGTCCTGAAATCTGCCCCCAATCAATTTTTGTGCTCCAGGTATATTCTGAAGCTGATATACCGATAGGTGCTAAGTGGATCCTATGGCCAGCTGACCCCACTTCTTTTTTGAGAACAGAGGGAATATATCCTGACTGATTGTAAGTAGCATAACTTCCAAGATTCCCTGCATTATTTCTTTTGAGAGCAAGTTCTGTGCCCATGGGTCCCAATGACTTAGGAAACAACTGATTGTTCCACACATGTGGGGTTATATCCTTTCCACTGGCTATCAAGAACATGTTCTTGGGATTTACACCTGGAAGGTATATTGTTTCAAGTAGTACTGTTTAGCTGTTGAAGCAGTTGATAATTCAGAATCATATTTTAGAGAAATAGCTGCAGGTAAACTCTTATTCTCCCCTAGGGAGTGGTCGGAGCCCAAGGGGACTGGCTCTGGAAGCCAAAAAGGAGTATCTTTCTTCATCTTTTCATGGAAAACACCCATGCTTGGCTTTTTGGAATGGGAGACTCCAAAATCATAGTCCTCAAACTCCTCCCAGCTATCTCCAGACTTGAATACAGCTTGACACCAACGCCTCCTAGCATTTTTATGACCCAATGTGCCATCTGTCTTAGTTGGCGTGTGTTTGATGATGCTTGGAAATAGGGTTTGTGGTAGTTTCTGCTGACTCTGTTGCTTTGGAGGTTGCTGGACACTCATGTTCTGCGGCGGCTGCATGGGCTGCAGTGGTTGGTGGTTGGTCAGGTATCAGGCCCTTCCTTAAATCACCTGGAATCAAAACAACCTTTAAACAAGCACCTGTAACCATTAGAACCAAAGCCACCTTTAAACAGGCACCTGCAGCCATTGGAACCAAAGCCACCATTAGCTGAAATGGAATCTAAGCCTCTGCAAGAATCAGTTGATCAGACCGTTGGACAGCCTCACCCCAAACCCAGCCATAAGCTCTATTTCAATGAACATTGTTAATGACATGAAATATTAGATTTCTTTACTTTCTTACAGGCATTTTGGCTTTATCTGTGGTTGAGAATTTGTTTATGTTTAAGGTAAGCAGAATGAAATTTGAAGCAGCTAGAAACTGCTATTGTGACTTTCGTCCTCCCTTGAGAAAGTAACTGTATAAGGTGTTGTTAAAAATTTGTTTAAATAATTACCGTTAAACATTGATCATTGATAATATATGGAATAAGACCAAACAAGACTGTTATGTATACTTGTTTCTTTATTTTCCTAACTTCCTGTACTTCTCCATCATCTTCAGTGTAATTGTAGTTAATACAGTATATGTTAATGATGATTTGAATGAATGTCTTTTTTGTGCTGTAATTTTTAAGGTAGATGACCCAAATTCTAAGCTATGTGTGCTATTTACAAGTTTAATAAACACAGGATCTACTTGACTTTTGTATAATTTAGTTTCCTCATCTATGAAACAATGACATAATCATTTCTATAACTAAATGATGTTGCCTATTGCAGTGTTGAAAAATCTCTTAAATGCCTGATACATGGTAGGTCTCCAGTAAATGTTAGTATTCAAGGGCATTTTATCTGTTATTCACATCAAGAAACAAATACGTGAGAAGGTGTATTTATTAGACAGCTCTACTCAGTAGCAGAAGGCTTCCATTGCAAACAGCAGAATCCACCCTAGCTAATTTAAGCAGGAAATATTTACAAAGTTGCAAATGGCTTGCAAAATTATTGGAAAGGCAGACAACACAGGGAAGTCTATGCTTTCAAAAAGTACTCTTAAAGCCAGAAATCAGAACCTGGACTTCCAGACATTTATGAATCTTTAATAATCAGAAATTGGGGTCTAAAGAAAATTACTTGTTCATCTAGCAGCTATGTATCATGGTAATGAGTGGACCCAGGTGTGAGACTAAAGCTAAAATTAAATAATTCAGACCCTCATTTCTTCAGCTCAAAAGTAGGGAAATAATGCCTACCTACGAAGGTTTTATTTTTAGTGTTTGAGTTTGTTTTCCTGATAAATACTAAAGGAGATTGTATGGAAGATTGCCTCATATGATGCTTTGGCATATATCATGCCATCAGTAAAGAATGGTAACTTTCATAATTATAAACCTCATTGAAAGACCTGGGTCTTTTTCATAATCATCAGCTACACTATTATCCAAACGATTTTCCTAAAAAACAGTTACCTGGTGGCTGCTTTGAAGAGTGCAAATACTTTGCCGAATGTTGAGACAGTGGGGTCATTTTTCAATTTAACTATGTCTCAAGAACTGTCCTCTGCCACCAAGATGAGTTGAGGAGGAAAGCAAAAGTTAAAAATTTTTAAACAGTGATTTTAAAGAGTACATGGCTAATTCATTCCTTATTTTCCCTAAAGTGTAAACCAGTAATCATTTGAATAAATCAGTGAGGAAATGAGATGTAAGAAAAATCTGAACTGGGTTAAATCCAGATAGAGACTATTCACAAAATGGTGACTATCCCTAATGTTGATGAATATTTATTTAAGGACCTGAAATGTCCTAAAATAAGGACAAGCCCCACCCCTCAGCAGCAACAAAATAGAACATATAATTCTATGTTTTGTTTTTTTTTAATCCAGCAGAAGTAAGAGTCTAGATTAAAAAAAAAAAACAAAAACAAACCTCTTTACCTCTTAGATTTTTAAGTAACCCAAATACAGGAAACTACTTTAAAAAGATGCATATTATTTATTCCCAAGCTATGCTTCAATCTTGCTATTTATTAAAAAAAAAAAAAAAAAGCTAGCACACACAAACTTATTTGAAAATAGTTATCCAACCACCTTTGGTGTAATTATTTATATGCTAGAAATGAAATCCCACATTTCTGTGAGAATTTAATACTAGTTCAGAAAACATGTGTGAAATCCACATGGACAGGGTATAATTACATCCCAGATCCAGGCAATACAGATTTTATAGGTTCTTATTCACTTTTGATACTTAAGAACTTAAGCCAGGGGGGTTGCATATTTACATTGTAATACATGGCATGGGGTAATTATGAATCCAAAAAATAAGTAATTCTTCCCAGTGGCCACTTAATCAATTTCCTAAAGCAAACTATCAAGAAAAATAATGCCAGCAGGATGGCTTTTATAGGTGACGATTACTGTCATGGCAGCGATCATGCTTTCACAAAATCCATCATTACTCCAGTTAATGACTGGTGAGTAAGAACACAGATGACTTTTGCCTTGGTCCAGAAAATTCAGGACATTAATCAGGGGAATGACCATTAATTCCAGGTAATGCAAAGGCCAGTTTTCAGGGGATCATTGCTCAGGCACTCTTCTATTTAACTTAAGTGAAATTCAGATTGCTAAATCTATAATAATTTAGAAAATATTGCCGCATTTTTACAAATATCCCAACTTAGAGTCAGCTGGTTCAATGTTCCTTTTCTTAATACAGAGTTGAATATTCCCCAGTTTTATATCTGACGTGCAATTTACAATGTTTGGTTCATAGATTTTTAGTCATTTCTTGCAAATTGCCAATGATTTATCCATCTACCATCTGTAATCACTGGAAATTATGTTTAAACAATGACAGATGTTTGTCAAGGTCATCAGGGATATTGAAAGAAAAGTATAGATTTGTAATTTTTAGAAATATGAATTCTCATCATCATCCAGGAAACATGTGATCACTGGAAATTGAAATACTGTGCTAAAAGATGCCAATATTCTCAATTAATTATATTACTGGAAATAAAGTTTAGTAATAAGAATGGTATGCTGTTATTCCAAAGAAAAGCTTTCAAAGACAGGCTGGATATCCAAAAATAGAAAAATTTTTTGATACCTTCATTTAAAGGAAGGAAGAGATTTCTAGTTCTATTCTACTGTTGTTTGAGAAGATACAGAGTATGATTTCTATTTTGTTAATGTGTTAAGACCTGTTTTGTGGCCTAAGATCAGACGGAGAATGTCCCAGAAAGCTGATGAGAAGAATGTATAGTTAGTGGTTTGGGGGTAAAACGTTCTGTAAGTGTCTGTTAGGACCATTTGTTCTAGAGTCCAGTTTAAGGGCAATGTTTACTTTCTGGATGAATGATCTGTCCAGTTGAAGTCCCCAGCAATTAGGATGCTGATGTTTATCTCTTGCTTAGATTTAAACAATATGCTTTATGAATCTGGATGCTGTGTTAGGTACACAAATATTTCGGATTGTCTTTTTGTTACATGAATACCTTGTACACATATAATGTTTCAGTTGGGGCTTTTAGTGAGCCCATCACCAGAACAGTGTTTGCTATATCCAATAGCTAAGTTTTTGCCCTCATCCCCACTTCTCTACCCCTTCTTGAATTCCAATAACTTTTATATCCCTTTGTGCTTGTGTGGGCCCATCTTTTAACTCCCTATTAATGGAGAGTACATGTGGTATTTGTTCTTCTATCCCTGAGAAAGTTCCCTTAGGATCATAGTCTCTGGTCCCATCCACAATGCTGCAGATGACATTACTTCATGCCTTTTTATGGCTAAGCAATACTCCATGATGTGTGTGCATGCACCACATTTCCTTAATCAATGTGAACGGATAAGCACTTAGGTTGATTCCACAACTTTACAATTGTGAACTGTACTGTGAAAAACACTAGAGTGCAGCTATATTTTTGATAATCTGACTTCTCTTCCTTTGGTTGGATACCCAGTAGTGGGACTTCTGGATCAAATAGTAGGTCTACATTTATTACTTTCACTGCATCCAGTGAGATCCTTTAAAATAACCCAACTATAGCACAAGAATATGGGGAAAGGGCCAAGGGAGGAGAGGGGAGGGAGTAGGTTGGGGTGGAGGGAGGGTAATTGGTGGGGCCACACCTACGGTGCATCTTAGAATGGGTACAGGAGAAACTTACTAAATGCAGAATACAAATATCTTCATATAATAACTAAGAAAATACCACGAAGGCTATGTTAAATAGTTTGACGAAAATATTTCAGATTGTATATGAAACCAGCACATTGTACCCCTTGACTGCACTAATGTACACAGCTATGATTTAATAATAATAAAAAAAAAGTGTGATTATGTTACTCTTATGCACTAAAATGTTAGTGGTTATCTACTATATTCAAAAAAAAAAAAAAAACCCACAAAATATCAGACTTTCTGTTCTCTTCTTTTGAATACAGAAGCACTTCCTCGAATGGATAGCAAATCAGCTACGTTCCTTTTGCAAGATAGTTTCTGCCTCAGAACCTTTACATTTGCCCTTAGCAATGGCTAGAAATCCAGGCCCCTAAGTTTGCCTTATTGTTGTCTTATTTCTTTCTGGTGCCTGCTCAAATGTGTCCTGTTCAGAGAATTCTTCTCTAATGATCCCATGTGAATAGCCATCTACTCTCTATCATTTCGTCATGTTTTCATCTATTTTCTGTCTCTTCATTGCTTTCACTGCCCTTGTCATTACTTAGTTTATATTTGTATGTTTTCTTTTTGTCTTTATTTTCTGTTTTCCACATTAAAATATTAGTTTTATTTTTAAAAAGGCATTTATGTTTCCTATTCAAAGGTCTTTCCCTCTTACCCAAAATGGTAACTAGCACATGGTAGACATGCAGAAATATTTATTGAATAGATTTTTTTTTTTCTTTAACTAGATGAAAAACAATCATAGGGCTTAGTAAAAATTACATCTATTGTTTTCGTGTCTCAAAAAGGTAGAACTCAAGGGTAGGGCTTCATAGCTTTAAAATACCATTTTAATTTTTCTTTGATATCCTCATCTAAGTCTGTAAGTCCAATAAGAAATTTCAGATTTCCTTTTCATGTCAATTTTTAACAAAGGGGGGGGGGTACTTAACGCCTGCTTCCTGTGTTTTACAATGGACAAATAATTTCACAGAAGAAAAGCACAAGGTCTCTTTTACCAGATCGCTTCTTTACCAGGGGAAGAAAAGTGACTTATCCGCTGATAAGGAGAGAAGATAGGTCCCATCATCCACTGCCCCTTGGTTTTATCCACTGGGACCCTATCTTTTTCTGAGTAGCTCCTTTAAGATTTTTCCCTCATACTTTACATCTTCTGTATTAACCTAGATGGAGTTGAAACACCTTCTTCTTAGTAAAGTCTCACAAGACTGGAAAAGCAAGTATCTAATGTACTCAATACTAACATGAAGCCAGCAGACAAACTAATACACACCCACACAAGAGAAAAACTCAATTCAATTCAAGTTGGGGGGAGAGGAGAAGAGGGAAGAGGACTGGTGTTTTCCCACCAAATGGCACAACGTAAGGGTATATGGCACACCTCCTGGGTTCACGACACAACTACAACAGGGATTTTACCTAACAAATGTGAACATTGTAACCTAAAAGCTTGTATCTTCATATTAATCTGAAATTTAAAACACAAAGGATTTTCCCTCTTGAAGAGGCAGAGGCTGTTTCTAGGCCTATAATTGAAGGAGGGGACTGGGAAGATGGTTAAAGAGGAAGATGCAGTCATATATGTAATAACAAAGTAATTATTATATCTCTTTAACTCAGGAAGATTAGGGTTTACATTACAAAACCTGATTTGAGCTGCAGGTCAAGACATATTCACCAAATCAGCTTTATTCATGATAGAGCTGGTATTTTGATTTTCATAGAGTTAACCTGATATTTGGTAAACTGTCAGGATACGAAGAGGATAGCAATTACTTTTTTACCCCTAAACCCTAAACACACACGCTAACTCCCTATATGCTATACATCAATGAGAATTTACTAATTTCAATATCCTTCACTAAATATTAGGGCAAATAAGATAAATTAGGTATAGTATTGACCTCATGGAATTAATATTTCAGTGGTCATTCAAATCAACTCTAATTGACCTTATGATATATCCAGGGGCATACAAGCTAGAATAAATATGCAAAGCACAGAATTATGGTTTTCATAATTAGATGATTGATATTCTTTCCATTTTGCAGTTCTTCACCTTATTACCCCAGCTCACTCTGGTCAAGGGGATAATGTGACTCAACAACATTAAAGCTTTCCTTTCAAAGGAAAAAAAAATACACAGGAAACAAATAAGCATGAAGTAATCCAAAAGCAGATATGAAGATCAGTTCAAAGCCACGAATCCCATCAGAGGAGTCAGGAGACCAGTCATCAGTCAGACTTTAATCAGTAGCAATGGACGGGATGAAAAATGAGGGGCATTCTCAGGATAATTGTTGAGACTATATGCTTTCTCTCGAGGTCATTTATTTCATCAGTGGCAATTGAGTGAATGCTTCACTGTGTTTATAACAAATATGTTCTAAAGAAAAAAAAAGAGAGACAAGGAGAAATAAGAGCTTCCAGGAAGACATGTCTGTCTAGTTAACATCACTGGAATGCAATGGAAGGTCTAGCATTGGAAGAAGGGTGTTAGAAAGAGGTTGCAGAGTCCAGAGCAAGTAAGGCTTTGTTAGTGATTGCAAGGGATTTCTAACTCTATTCAAAGATTTAAAGATCTACAGGAGTATGTATCACTTTAGCTCAGCAAAAGGAATAACTTTCATGGGACCATCATTATAATTTCCAGGATAGTTT
Source organism: Loris lydekkerianus (assembly GCA_963574355.1). Taxonomy (NCBI): domain Eukaryota; kingdom Metazoa; phylum Chordata; class Mammalia; order Primates; family Lorisidae; genus Loris; species Loris lydekkerianus. The sequence continues at coordinate 50,131 of CAUYPK010070806.1, read as the reverse complement.
TATTCTAACAGCTTATGTGATCCTTTGAGGAAAGGCATGAAAAAGGGATAGTTAGTTACAAAAAGGTGAGCAGATTGGGACCAAAGAAAGTCCCAGGTTCCCACCCATGGAGACATATTGCTTTTTTTCCCTAATGACAGTGAAGGTTCTTATGTGGCCACGTTACTGCACAGGACTTCTGGGAGGGCTCCCCAAAGCTCAGAAAGTTTGGAGGAATCATGATGTTCATGCATGTGTTCCAGGAATAGAACTGTGGCTACATTGCTTCTATTACTTGATAAGTCCACTGAGGTGAGCTTTACATAACCCAACATAGCACACATGAGGACAGGCAAGTGATCATGGCAATGAGGAAATTGAATTGTATGCAATAACATATGTAATGATGTATTTTGTCCTTGAGAGAAAATCACTGTGACCATTTCGCCTGTAACATTCCCTGGCTGTTTCTTAATTTTTTCCTTGTTCAGGTATTTCATATGCCTCTAGTTACTTACTGTAGTCTGGATTTCTCTGATAGCTCTTCTTACAGATGAAAGAGTCATTAACAACAAAACAGTCAGTATAGCTCAGGCTGCTTGCTTTCTGGAAAATCATGAACTTGTACCAGATATTGAAATCTCTTCCTAAACATTTAGGACTCTAAACATTTCAGTGCTAAGAATTTATATCAAATAAACTTCCATGAGTCTAAAGAAAAAAAACCAACTTATTTTAAATCTTTTTTTTTGTACTATAGTCACCTCAGAAAGTAAATTTAATAAAATAACTTGTATTGGCATAAAACCCTTAGGGTAAAACCTACAAATTGAATTAAACATATTAAATTTTTCTTCATTGAAAACATAATTTTGGTACTGCCCTATACTGTTTTCCTTATAGAAAGAAGAAACTTATATAACGACCATTAATGCTGAATTCAAAGAAGTTTGAATATGAAATGTTCCACAGATTACTTTCACAGTAACACAAATTGATTCATCATTATAACCTATGTTTCTAGTCAATTATATTGTCCAGTACTCCTGCCTAGCAGCTGAATTCCCACAGAAAAATAATTTTTTTGAAAGAAGAAAAATCAAGTAGCTCCCACTGAGATTTATTTTTCAAAATTCACTAGAAAGTCACACATTATGAATGAATTCTAATAATAGCAATATATTCTAATGAAAACCATAGGGCCTTCTGGCTAAAATATCACATTTATACTAGAAAAAAAAAAAAGTAATGTAAACCACGAGCCCACTTCATATTTTTGAGAAGCAGTTACTTTGGTTGCTGTAATAGTAAATGATCTCTGAAATAAGCTACTATATTTGGGTTATTCATCTCATTTCGCTCTTCCTCTCACATTTTTAGACTGCATACATTTCTGACCGAAGGGCAGAGGAAGTGTGCTCACTGGATTTAAACAACTCTGTGCTCATTTCCAAAATTCTAAATATGGCATGTGAGATAATTGTTCTGCCACATAAGTTAAGGCATAGGAACAAAGAATGCTAATGTACCTATATCCCTATGCTTGCTGTATAAAGTTGGAGAAGTAAAAAACTTCATATGTTAGATTAATATGCTGCTGATGTGCCTAGTAAAAGTGGAATTTTACAAAATTATATTCAATACCTGAATGTTGAATACAAAAGGAAACCATCTCGAAAGTAAGGCATACAAAAATGTACTAACACAGTGATGCTTATGAAAATTTAAAAATAAAGCATTGTTTTAGATACGTATATCCCATGACCTGACCTGAATTACAAGTTCCTTGTAATGGAACATGGATTGTCCTTTACATTTCTTTTTATCTCTTTGTTTATCACACTGCCTACTGAATAGCAATTGATCAGTAAAATATTGTTTTTCCTAACATTGGTAAAGATCTCTTAGATTCAGTGTTTATCTTAGAAAACAATTAGCACTCACATCATCCTCATAGAGAAGAAACTGTATTGTCGCTCAGAGTAGGCCACCAAGCTTTGCCAAAGTCAAACACTAGTTCATCATAGATAAGGGACCGATAGCAGGGCTTCCCTTCATCGTAATCCAGTGACCTTTCTAATGCAGTCTGTCCAATCTCATCAGCATATATGAATTTGTAATATATGAGATGGTCATAATGCCATTCTTCATAATGAGAATATTATATCTTCTTTTCAGTCTGTACAATGTACCAACTACTATAAAGGAATGAACTAGAAAACTTTTTCTCCTAAAGAGGTTTACCATCTGGTAGAGATAAGTACATAAATAAAGCCTTTTCATTTCCTAAGGATAAAGAAATTTTCCCTAAGACAGAAAAGAAGAACAGCCAAAATAATCTTAGGAAGAACAAAGTTGGAAGACTCAGACTTCTCGGTTTTAAAACTTATTACAAAGCTACCATAATAAAGACAGTATGATACTTGCATAAGGATAATAGTCCATGGGAAAGAATTAAGAGCCCAGAAATAAATTTGAATGTTTGTGATCAGATGATTTTTGAAGGTACCAAGGCAATGTAATTACCACACATGGTGCTAGTATAATTGGATGTCCATATTCCAAATGTAGATTTAAACCCTTATTTCAAACTGTATATAAACTTTAAGTCATAATTCATCATAGACATAAACCTTTAAGAAGCAAAGACAGAAGTAAATCTTTGTTTCTTTGGGTTAGGTAAAGATTTCTTAGATACAATACCATGAGTGCAAGCAATATAAAAAAATTCATGAACAGAATGCTATCAAAATTCATAATTTTTGCTCCCCACAAGATATCATTAAGAAAGTATAAAGGCCATTGATTAAGAGAAAACACATAAAATTCATATCCAATGAGAGATTTGTATCCAAAAATGGTAAATAACTCTTAAATCCCAATAAGAAGTCAAATTGGCAATTGAAAAATGATCAATGTGGGGGGCAGCACCTGTGATTCAAAGGAGTAGGGCGCCGGCCCATATGCCAGAGGTGACTGGTTCAAACCCAACCCTGGCCAGAAATTGCAAAAAAAAAAAAAAATCAATGTTATTTTGGTATGTAACCCAAGAAGGTATAAAGTGGCCAAAAAGCAGATAAAAATTATCTATAATATTACTGAATTATCAAGGACTAAAATTTAAAATGAATTATTGAATTTATTAAAATGAATTACTGAATTATCAAGGACTAAAATTTAAAATTTATAATGAGGTACAGCTTCATGCTAAGATGGCTATAATCAAAGAGAGAGGAAGTGAGGAATTGTGGCTCACGCCTGTAAGCCTGGCACTCTGTGCAACCAAGGCAGGGGGACTGCTTCAGCTTAGGAGCTTGAGACCAGCCCAAGCAAGAGTAAGACTGTGTCTCTACTAAAAACAGAAAACTTAGTCAGGTGTGGTGGTAGGCACCTGTAATCCCAGCTATGTGGGAGGCTGCAGTGAGGATTTGAGGTTGCAGTGAGCTATGATGACACCATTGCACTCCACTTGGCCTAACCAAGTAAGACTCTGATTACAAATGAAAGAGAGAAAGAGGTAAAAACATGTGCTGTCAAGAATATGACTAAATAGAAATGCTCATTTTTTACAGTGGAAATACAAAAAGGTATAATACCTTTCACAAACAATTCAGCAATTTCTTAAAATGCTAAATGTAGCATGACCATATGACCCAGCAATCTTGCTCCTAGGTATTTACTCAGAAAAAATGAGAACACATGTTCACACAAAGACTTGTGCATAAATGTTCATGGCAACTTTAGTATTATAGCTAAAAAGTGAAAACAATCCAAAATGTTTATCAATGAATAAATATGTAAAAATATAACATTCATAAAATGGAATACTATTTGGTAGGAACAAAGCACTGATTTGTGTTATAATGTTAATCTTAAAAACAGTATGCTAAGTAAAATAAAGCTCTCATATCACATAATTCCGTTTATGTGAAATGTCCTGAAAAGGTGACTCTGTGAAGACAGGAAATAGACTAATAGTTGCCTAGGGCTGAGGATGGGATGAGACTGCAAATGGCTGCAAGGCTCCTATTCATGGTGATAAAAATGTCAAAAAACTAAATTTTGGCAATCGTTCTATAACTGTAAATTATAACTGTAAATCATTGAACCATGCACTTAAAATTAGTGGATTTCAGCCTGCAAGACAAGACCAAGACGCTGTGTCTACAGAAAGTAGATAAAAATTAACCACTCATGGTGGTGCATGCCTGTGTCCCACCTCTAGAGGAGGTGAGGCCAGAGCATCACTTGAGCCCAGGAGTGTGAGGTTGCAGTGAGCTATGATGATGCCACTGCACTCTATCCCATACAAAAGAGTGAGACACTGTCATCACCCAAAAGAAATAAACAAATGAAAATTAGTGAGTTTTATGGTATTAAATGATATGTTAATAAAAGTATTAAAAATAATAGGATTAAATATCCTAATTCTGATCCCCATTGCCCCTTAATTCTTCCCTTAAACAACTTCCACTCATTATTCCGAACTCAGCTCAAGGATCACATTACTAAGAAAAATTTTACTGCACAACCAAGGCATATCCTCCCAGCAGCTACCATTACATCTTATATATACGTTGCTAATTCAAATTGTTTTGTTAAATTATTTGTTTCTCTTATTGTCTACCCACTATACTTTAAGTACCCCAAGAGCAAGCAAACAGTGCCTCATTTATCTTTGTGTCTCTCCTCATTACACACGGTAGGCTTTTAATAAAATTGGTTGAGTGAATATTTATGCAATGACATGTAGTGAATCCAAGAAAGGTGATAAGAACTGGGTAAGATGAGATACCAGAGACTCAGCAATTTTATTTGGAATGATGAAGGAAAGATGAATTTTGGAGCATTTGGATTTTGAATTTTCAGATTTGTGATGCTTAACCTTTATTAATGAACACCATTCAATGCATTTACTTAATGGACAGCATATAATACAAACCCTTGAACAGCCTCAATATTGGCCTTTTTATTACAGAGCTGTAAAAAAAATATATGTGTACATTTCTTTAGATAAAGGGGTTGATAAACAGTGAGCTATGGTAATGTACTTTAAAATATACATTTTAACAGCAAGTAAAATATTTGTCAATTATGATTTTTAAGAAATAGTTTTGACTTCTCAAACAAAAATAAGAAATATAATAAATTAATAAACTATATCAAACCCATTAATGTGAAGGACATTTAAATGAGAAGATCTAATTATGTCACCAAGAAACTTAAGTTTCCTTTAGGGGACGAGAAAATAAAAAGTACTCTCTAAGCCAATTAAGAGTGCAAACATAATTTCAGAGCAAATGTTCAACATAACACTTGAGAATAAAACATTTTCTGATAAGCAGTAATAGCCTGGTTACAAGTGATTCTTATCAAGCAGAACAAATACTGAATCACTATATTATTGTCTAGATTCTCCATACCTTCTGTCCCCTACCCCCAGCTTTAGCCTTTAAACCATGTACTCATCAAACCGTACATGCAGAGGTCCACAGTCTCATTTTCACTTAGTCCTGTAGTATTTATAGTACTTGCCCTATCTTAACGTGTCCAGATTGTAACATTCTTATACATTCTTCCATTCAGAGCTTTCTCATAATTTGGGGTTGAGGTAAGATTAGTAACACTTCTTACTTTACAAATTAGGCTTTCCTAGTTGATTATGATCCACATTCTGTCTTTAAGGCTATTATCCTATATAAATATAAAAAACTACTTCTTACTATTCATCCTTCCCCAAAGAATCTGTATTTTGGTGGAACTTTAGCTGGACTCATATTTATTTTTTAAGAAAGACCCAGATAACAAGTCTATTAGGATATCTACTTGTCAAATATATTATTTCCATTAATTTACACATTATATGCACTTGAAGGTAATAAAATGGCATCTTCTTTATGTTTTGTTAATTCAGAGAGCTTCACCTTTTGTGTAAATTATTGACCCTTGGCAAATAATCCCCATTCTCAAAGATTCTGATTATTTCCACTAGCAACATATATTTTAGATATGAAATAAACCTTCTCTGCATTCTCTGGTGACCCAAATTATTATCTTTACTGACTTTCATAAAAATTAACAACCTACCAAAAATAATGGAAAATTAATTCACTGGGTGTCTGGTGTACTTAGCACATGAAGATGTTTTAGGCAAAATCACCACATCCACATTCATTCAGCAATCTCAAATTCAAGAAACACTGATGAGCATTATTACAAGACCTGAGTCTTAAAGTCCTTTCTTTCTTTCTTTTTTTTTTTTGAAACAGAGTCTCACTATGTTGCCCTTGGTAGAGTGCTGTGGCATCACAGCTCACAGCAATATCCAACTCTTGGGCTCAAGCAATTCTCTTGCCTCATCCTCCAAGGTAGCTGGGACTACAGGCACCTGCCACAATCCCTGGCTATTTTTGTTGCAGTTCTCGTTGTTGTTTAGTAGGCCTGGGCTGGGATCAAACCTGCCACCCTCGGTGTATGTGGCCAGTACCGTCACCACTGTGCTACAGGCAACGAGCCTTAAAGTCCTTTCATGACAGCACTAATTTTGTGACATAAAATTTTCCCTTTAATATAGATAATATAGTAGTTTCTAGTAGTTGAAATTACTTCTTTATTTGTTATATTTCTTAGTGTTTTTTCCCACTTCTTCATCCACTCCAAATCCTAGTGAAGAGAATAGCACTTTGAGTCCTATAGCTACCTTATACTTTTCTACTATGTAATTGGAAAAAATTGATTACAATGGAAAAAGGTGAGATTGGGATTCAGAATGGAAAATATTTACTGATGGCCTTCAACTGCTAAAATACAGGTCTCATGCTTCCACTCCTCATGTTCTTTTAAAGCACTCCATAAAATCACAAATCAAGTAATCGATATAATTATGAATCTGGAGAAATTGCCATAATAGAGATAGTTGATATAGACTGCTATAAAAAGGTAACAGAGGCTCTGTTCAGAAGCAGAAAAAAGGCCAGATTAAAAAAAAAAAGAAAAAACAGAAGAAAATTCATATCATTTTGGCCCAAGAACACTAAAGGGCTTTGTGCTATGATTCAATCGAGTGGCAACTCAAAATATTGAAAAGATCTTTTATTATCATTAAATATCTTTTCTATTACATTGATCCTTTATGCTGATACTTTAAAAATCTGAAAAGTATCTAACAAAACTAGAAGAGACCTTATCAGACATATAGTTTAACAGCTACCTTTTACAGATTGGAAAACTGGAACCAAATACGGAAATTTGCCACAATAACATTTACTTCTTCCCATTAAAGCTTTTCTTCTAGACTTAATCCTAAGTAGCCCCCTTCATTTGTCTCTTTAAAAACATTAAAGATAAGGAAGGGAATACTTTTCCCAACTTTTTTTTCCTCTCCAGTGTTGCTTACATCTTCAAGGTCAGTTCTAGAGACGATGATTAATTGTTCCTCTACCAGGACAGGATGTATCAAACAGAAGGCTACACTCATCTTTATGGAGAAAGCCCTGGCCAGTACCTGACAGTTTAGCTTTCTGAGGTGTCTCCTCAACCCCATTATTTCCTTTAGTGCTCCAGGGGAAGTCAGAAATAACTCCCCTGTGCATTTTTAATTGAATGGGTTGATTTGGTATTAGACCTTCCTACTTGAATCCTGGATCTGGAACATAATAGCTGAGTGACTTTGGTTAATTCTTTAGTCTCTCTGATCTTCAGATTTCCCATCAGTAAAATAAAGACAGTAATAATATCACTTACTATTGTGGTTATCAGTATGATGAGGTGATTTTTTTGCAGAGCACAAGTGTTTAACGCAACATCAGCCATTTGCACTTGGCATGAATAACATCACTTAATTCTTACAACAAACTTAAGTATTCTTATTGTTCCCATCTTGAAAATGAGTAAGACAAAGAAAGATGAAAACAACTTATCCAATATCACTTAAATAATATACCGTATATACTCGAGTATAAGCCGAGTTTTTGCGGCACAAAATTTGTGCCAAAAAATCCGAACTCGGCTTATACTTGGGTCATACAGGTTATTTGATTCGGTGTGCGCGCACCTAATCAAATGCACGTAGTCTCCAGTCGTCTTCTGCCGCCTGCTTGAAGGGGGCAGTTTTCTGCACTTTATTTAAAGTTTTAAAGTTGTTGTTGCTAGTTTACAGTTTTTCTTTAGCAATAAATATTGAAAAGCATTTAACCTACTGATTCCTCAATTATTGTAATTGTTTTTGGGTATATATTTTTATTTTTGAAATTTACCAGTGGCTGCTGCATTTTCCACCTCGGCTTATACTTGAGTCACTAAGTTTTCCCAGTTTTTAGGGTAAAATTAAGGGGGTCGGCTTTTACTCAAGTATATACAGTATATTGCTTTGGGTAGTATGGACATTTTAACAATGTTGATTCTTCCCAGCCATGAGCATGGTATGTTTTTCCATTTGTTAACATTTTCAGCTATTTATTTTCTTACAGTTTCATAGTTCTCTTTATAGAGATCTTTCATGTCCTTTGTTAGATAAACTCCCAAATATTTCATCTTCTTTGGCACTACTGTGAATGGAATAGAGTCCTTAACTGTTTTTTCAGCTTGACTATTGTTGGCATATATAAAGGCTACCAATTTATGAATGTTGATTTTGTAACCTGAGATGCTGCTGTATTCCATGATCACTTCTAAGAGTTTTGTAGTAGAATCCCTGGTGTTTTCCAGATACACAATCATATCATCTGCAAAGAGTGAATGTTTGATCTCTTTTGACACTGTATGGATACCCTTGATCACCTTTTCTTCCCTAAATGCAATGGCTAAAACTTTCATTTACAATGTTAAAGAGCAGTGGAGACAATAGGCAACCTTGCTTGGTTCCTGATCTGAGTGGAAATGATTTCAATTTAACTCCATTCAATATGATATTGGCTGTGGGTTTGTTGTAGATGGCCTCTATCAGTTTAAGAAATGTCCCTTCTATACCAATTTTCTTAAGTGTTCTAATCATGAGGGGATGCTGGATATTATCAAAAGCTTTTTGTGCATCAATTGAGAGAATCATATGGTCTTTGTTTTTTAATTTGTTTATGTGATGAATTATACTTATAGATTTATGGATATTGAACCAGCCTTGAGACCCTGGGATAAAACCGACTTGGTCATGATGTATAATTTCTTTGATGTGTTGCTGGATTCTGTTTGTTAGGACCCTGTTCAATATTTTTGCATCTATATTCATTAGTGATATTGGTCTATAGTTTTCTTTTCTTGTTGGGCCTTTTCCTGGATGGAGATCAGGGTGATATTTGCTTCATAGAACGTGTTGGGTAGTCTTCCTCCTTTTTCTACATTTTGGAACAGGTTGAGTAATATAGGTACTAGTTCCTTTTTAAAGGTTTGGTAGAATTCTGACATGAAGCCATCTGGTCCCAGGCTTTTCTTTTTAGGGAAATTTTGTATGGCTGATGCTATTTCAGAACTTGATATTGGCCTGTTCAACATTTCCACTTGATTCTGGCTAAGTCTTGGAAAGTGGTGTGCTTCCAAGTATTGGTCAATTTCCTTCAGATTTTCATATTTCTGAGAATAAAGTTTCTTGTAATATTCATTAAGGATTTTTTGAATTTCTGAAGAGTCTGTTGTTATTTCGTCTTTGTTGTTTCTGATTGATGAGATTAGAGATTTTACTCTTTTTTTTCTTTCTGGTTAGGTTAGCCAAAGGTTTATCTATTTTATTGACCTTTTCAATAAACCAACTTTTTTATTTATTGATCTGTTGTATAATCCTTTTGTTTTCAATTTCATTTAATTCTGCTCTAATTTTGGTTATTTCTTTTCTTCTACTGGGTTTGGGGTTGGAATGTTCTTTTTTTTTTTCCAGTTGCTTGAGATGTCCCATTAAGTTGTTAACTTCCTCCGTTTCTGTTCTCTTGAGCAAGGCTTGCAGTGCTATAAATTTCCCTCTTAGGACTGCCTTTGCTGTGTTCCAGAGATTCTGATAATTCGTGTCTTCATTGTCATTTTGTTCCAAAAATTTGGCAATTTCCTTCTTAATCTCATCTCTGACCCAGCTATCATTCAGCATAAGGTTATTTAACTTCCATGTTATTGTATGAGTATGCAGATTCCTGTTGTTACTGAGCTCAACTTTTATTCCATGGTGGTCCGAGAAGATGCAAGGAATAATTTCTATTCCTTTAAATTTCCTGAGGTTAGACTTGTGACCTGAGATGTGATCGATTTTGGAGTATGTTCCATGGGCTGATGAAAAGTATGTGTATTCAGTTTTGTTGGGATCAAATGTTCTATAGATGTCTGCTAAATCCAAATGTTGGATTGTTAGGTTTAAGTCTAAAATTTCTTTGCTCAGCTTTTTACTATTATGGAGCTGGAGGAAATCAAGTTGCTCATGTCTGTTAGAGTTTCTCTTATAAATTAAGGTGCATTCTGGGTGGGTGCAAAAATATTACTAATTGAAATCTCATCATATTGAGTATTACCCTTAACAAATATGAAGTGACCATTCTTATCCTTCCTTACTTTTGTTGGTTTAAAGCCTATTGTGTCTGCAAATAGAATTGCAACACTGCTTTATTCTGATTACCATTTGCCTGAAATATGGATGACCATCCTTTCACCCTGAGTCTATATTTATCTTTTAAGGTAATATGTGACTCTTGTATGCAGCAAATATCTGGCCTGAGTTTTTGTATCCAGTCAGCTAACCTGTGCCTCTTTAGAGGACAGTTTAAGCCATTCATTAATGGAGAATATTGATAAGTCTGGTAAAGTTTTTCGAAAGTCCAGTGGACATTTTTAATCCTTTCGCCACTGTGGAAGTTGGAGTTTGATCAAAAGTTTCTGAGTAAGTTTACTTTTGTGTTAAAGGATTGGGCTGGTCATTATGGAGAATAGGTCTGAGAATATCCTGAAGAGCTGGTTTGGTTATGGCAAATTTCTTTAACATATGAATGTCATCAAAGTATTTAATTTCTCCATCATAAATGAAACTCAGTTTAGCTGGATACAGGATCCAGGGTTGAAAGTTATTTTGCTTTAGGGGATTAAAAGTCAATGACCACCCTCTTCTGGCTTGAAAAGTTTCAGCAGAGAGATCTGCAGTCATTCTAATATTCTTCCCTTTGTAAGTAATGAATTTCTTACGTCTGGCTGCTTTCAGAATTTTCTCCTTCATATTAACTTTACTGAAATTAATTATGATATGCCTGGGGGATGTCTTATTCAGATTGAGTCATGCTAGGGTTCTGAAACCATCTGCTATCTGAATTTCAGAATCTCTTGGCATATCTGGAAAATTCTCTTTCATAGTTTCATGGAGAAGGGCCTCTGTGCCTTGCAAGGCCACTCATCACTTTCAGGGATTCCAATGAGGCGGATATTGCCTTCTTCGAATTATCCCAGAGCTTTCTGAGAGAATAATCCATTTTTGCTCTCCATTTCTCTTACTCTCTGTGAGTTTGGGAACCTTCAAAAGCTTTGTTTTCAATGTCAGAAATCCTTTCTTCTGCTTGCTCCACTCTGTTACTGAGGGATTCTACTGTATTTTTCAGATCTCTGAGGGCTGCAAATTCTTGCTTCAGTGCATCAAAATCTTTGGTGGTTTTGTCTTTAAATTTGTTAAATTCTTGAGACAACTTTTGAATTTCTCCTCAAATTTCTAATTTCAACTTTTGAATTGCTCCTCGAATTTCTAATTCCAAATTTCTTCCATTCTATTAATCTTGTTTGCAATCCAAATTCTGAATTCGATTTCTGGCATCTTGGCCAGCTGTTTATGAGTGGGATCTTCAGTTACATCTGCCATATCTTTCCTTGGGGGGGGGGGGGGTTGATCTAATCTGATTATTCATGTTACCAGAGTTTTTCCTCTGATTCCGCTTCATGATTATTTTACACCTTTTGATTTTTCCCCTGGAGCTTTGTCAAGGACCCCTACAGTGCTACGACCTGTTTGGTGTGGTGGGGCTAAGTGATTCTGTCTTGTTTTCAGCTGGTCTCTGTCCAACCCTAGTGAAACAGTTACTCTGGGTTGAAGTCTCAGCTATGGAGAAATACCAGCAATTAAGTCACCCCGCCCCCCACAGGCAACAAGTGGCAAAGGAAAATCAAACCTTCCTACAACCACACACCCAGGGCACCACTTGAATAGTCCTCAGGCGATTGGCTCAGCCCACCCTGGGAACTTCCCAGCTCTGCGTGTGCGTTTTCTAGTCCCCACGCTCCACCCAGGCTGGTACAGGCTCAGGCAAACCCTTTACTCATGGGGCCTGCGTTTCCATCCCAGATCTGTTCTGTGGTGGTTGCCACCTGAGAAGATGCCTGGCCTCCTCTGATTGCCCAGGGAGACAGGGGGTGTGGCTTTAGAATATCCGGGAGTAAGCCCTATTATTGCCAAAAACAGCTGCTGCTCTGCACCTCAGGGCACCGCTGCTCCAGTGTGGTTCCCTCTCAGCCGACCGTCCTCTCCTCACTCTCGTGCCATGGAATCAGCACTGACCTGCTGCAGTCTAGGCCTGTCCACACCCCTCAAGAAATCACCCAAGAATCTGGACTCCTGGGGAACAGGCCTCCAGACCTCAGAGTGAGAGTGTAGGGGAGTGCTGGGAGCTCAGAACTGCAGGTAGAGAATATATATAGTTTTATACAGTTTTATACCTGTCAGGAGAACACCGTGGCACCCTAGTAGGGGAGGTAGATCCAGTTTTTAGAGGGTCTCTCCCATGGAGTATAGTGGGAGGACCTTTGAACTCTGCTCATTTGTTTGTGGGGCACTCCTAGCTGTTCTCATGGGAGAGGGGACTCCCGTCCATTTGGTGATGGATTTTGTACCTTTTGTTTGTATCCTCGGGGTTGCAGCTCCCCTCAGTGAGGTTGATGTGTGTTCTTCAACCTTCTCTCTTGGTGCAGCTCTAATCCACCAGATTACTTGCCAAATTTCTGTCCATTAACTTTCCTTCTGGACGGGAGCCTCTGTGGAAAGCTGGCTTCAGTCAGCCATCTTATCTCTGCCCCTGTTAGCATTTTTTTAATTGTTTAATTTGTATTCTCTACAGATCCTAAAATTCTTGGGCCTTTGTCAGGTTCATAACATGAAAATATCTTTTCCCATTCCAAAGGTTGTCTTTTTGCTTTACTTGTTGTGTCCTTAGCTGTGCAGAAGATTTTCAGCATAATTAAGTCCCAGTTGTTTATTTTTATTGTTGTCACGATGGCCACTGAAGTCTTCTTCATGAAATCTTTCTCCAGGTTGACATCCTCAAGAGTATTCCCACACTTTCTTCTAGAATTTTTATCATTTCATGTCTTAGATCTAAATCTTTTATCCATCTTGAGTTAATTTTTGGAAGTGGTGAAAAGTGCAGGTCCAATTTCAGTGTTTTATATGTTGTTATCCAGTTCTCCAAGCCCCACATATTGAATAGGGATTCTTTTCTGCAGTATATGCTTTTGTTTGGTTTAGCAAAGATCCTATGGCTATAAAAGACTGGATTCATTTCTTGGTTTTCTATCCTGTTCCATATTATCTCTATTTTTGTGCTAATACCATGCTGTTTTGATTACCGTGGACTTGTAGTATAACCTGAAGCCAGGTAGAGTGATACCTCTGGCATTGTTTTTATTACTAAAAATTGCCTTGGCTGTATGGGATTTTTTCTGGTTCCATTCAAAACAAAGAACCATTTTTTTCCAGTTCTTCAAAGTATAACGTTAGTAATTTAATAGGGATTGCATTGAATCTATAGATTGCTTTGGATAGTACAGACAATTTAACAATATTGATTCTTCCCAGCCAAGAGCATGGTATGCTTTTCCATTTGTTAATGTCTTCTGCTATTTCTTTTCTTTGGGTTTCATAATTCTCTTTGTGGAGGTTGTTCACCTCTTTTGTTAGGTATATTCCTACGTATTTTATTTTCTTTGAAGCTACTGTAAAGGGAATTGTGTCTTTGATTAGCTTCTCAACTTGGCTGTTATTGAGTAACAAATCTTAATTTTTAATTAAACATAGATTGGCCCCTAGGCAAAATGTGAGAAAAGGAAGTTTATCCCTTATGTCCCTGCCTTCAATATTGCTCCTGGGTGTCTGAAAGTGCCCTAATATAGCATAAAATACAGAGTATTTTAATGTTATAAGTTTAGTATAACTCTATACTAAGTTTAGTATCTCTAAACTTAAAACACAAAATAAGATTAGTCTTTTGTCTTAGTTTGAAGTTTGAAACTTCATTGGGCCTGGTGGGCGGTGTCCTCTGGACCCTCACCTCTTTTGTGTCCATTGGTCAGCAATGAGGGGACTCGTGGTTTTTGAAACCAGAGAAATCTTACAACATGCAGCTGTGTGACTTGTGGAGAGTTACTTAACTTCTGAAAACTTCAATTTCCTCATGTGGCAAGACTGAGTCAGCACCTGGCACGGAGTGGACGCCCATCACCTTCACTCAGCTGCAGTGGTTAGGAAATGAGTGCTATTGAGGGATGTGGTGCTTTTCCCCAGCTACAATGCATATACTTCTAAAAGACTTTAAAAAAAAAAAATACAGCTGGGCCTGGTGGCTCATGCCTGTAATCCTAGCACTCTGGGCGGCTGAGGCTGGTGAATTGCCTCAGCTCAGGAGTTTGAGACCAGCCTGAGCCAGAGGGAGAACCCATCTCTAAAAATAGCTGGGTGTTGAGGTGGGTGCCTGTATTCCCAGCTACTTAGGAGGCTGAGGCAAGGTGATCTCTTGAGCCCAAGCGGTTGAGGTTGCTGTGAACTGTGACACTATGGCCCTCTACTGAGGGCAACAAAGTGAGACTCTGTCTCAAAAAAAAAGAAGACTTTTTTTTTTTTGAGACAAAAGTCTCACTATGTCGCCCTCAGTTGAATGCGGTGGTGTTACAGCTCACAGCCACCTCCAACTCTTGGCCTTAAATGATTTTCTGCACCGAGCCAAGACTTTTTTAAAAAAATCAAATTACCTTAATTTTTAAAACTTACCTAAATTATATATGATGACTGAAAACAATTCTACCAATATTGAAATGTATAAAATGAAAAGTGAAAATCTTCCCTTTCTACCTCCTTGATCTCCCATTCTACAGCTATATAGTTAAATGTTCTTTGCTGTTGTTATCACAGATTTCTGTGGTCTGATTAGTAGCTTTCCAGTTTTGTTTATAAATGGCATGTGTGTGTGTATTTTATGCCCTATGTATCAATATTGTTCTCCAATGTGCCCTTCCTTTTGCTAACATAGTCACCCTTCTCTGTTTGTGCTTATATATCTGTCTCATTCAGAATTGCCTTATAATAATCCATTTATATGTGTTCATTTATTCTTTTAACAAATATTTATCAGGTGGCACCTGTGGCTCAAAGGAGTAGGGTGCCAGCCCCATATGCCAGAGGTGGCAGGTTCAAACCCAGCCCTGGCCAGAAACTGAAAAAAATTTTTTTTTTTTTTTATCAAAAGCCTGCATGTATGTGCTACGTATATACTTAGGTTATCTATACTTTTTTTACTATTATAAATAAATATATTTATACATATATTCTTATATACTAATATATGATTATTTCTAGAGAATAGATTCCTAAGAATGGAATTTCTGGGTGTAAATTTGAATGCATTTTAAATTTTGATAGGAACTGACAAATTGTCCTCCCAAAAGGAAGTATGGGCTCATACTCCCACCAGCAGTTTTGCTAGTTTCCCAATCCTGAAGGTAAAAATCTCTCCTTGTTCTAATATGCCTTTCCCTAGTGAGCTTTTCTATATTTTTTTTTTAGCCAATTCTGTGAATGCCACAAATTTTCATGCCCTTGACCCATTTTCTGTAAGGAGTTTTAAGGGGCCCCTAAGTTTATTTATTGTAAATTGTTTCAGAGGCATCTCAGTAGTCATATCAGGTAGTTTATCATTTCTCACCAATAATGTGATCCGAACTCACAGTTACTGAGTCTTCTCAGTGATCTTACCTCCGATCAGCCTATTTGAAAAATCACCCTCAACCCCCTTTTTCCAACTCTACTCCTGCCTCCCCTGGTTTCTTTTTCTCTGAGGCACTTGCCCCATAGACATCTGTTCATATTTTACTTGTTTCCTTATTTATTTCTGCCTCTCCTAGTCAGTCCCGATAAAAAGGTATCAAATCAGTGAGCAAAACTCTGCAGTCATAAAAGAGCCTCTGTGCGTCTTATCTCACCTAATCTTCCCATCAACCACGTGCTGTGTTACCATATTACACTTATCTCATTTTACAGAAGTGGAAAATGAGTACAAAAGAAATGAAGGGACAGGCTCCAGTTTGTTTAGCTGATAGGTGGGAGGAGGTTTATGCTGTGCTGATGCTTCTTCTAATGCAGGGGTGGCGAACACGCGGCTCTCGAGCCGCATGCAGCTCCAACAAGGTAACAAAAAACACCTGACTGAGCATGTTATATTATGTGTTTAATATATTATTGTTAAAATTATATGCTTTTGTGAGAGTGTTTGTCTGTTTTGGCAGGTCACTGCGTGGTGTGGCTCTCTGACTCTCACAGTTTAAAATTTTGGCTCTTTGTGTTCGCCACCCCTGTTCTAATGCAAAAACTGAAGGCCCCCTGCCCATTTTACTTAACATAAATGTAGCCATTTCCAAAATACTTGTGAGGTGGCTCTGAAATTAGTATTATGTTTATTAATACATTTTGGTTTCCATATATCTATATACCTAACTCTGTATATTTAACTGGCTCCCAGAAAGGATGACTTAGATAGCAGTCTAGATGGGGAAAGAAGGGCCAGGGCTGGGCACATTGGCTAATGCCTGTAATCCCAGCACTTGGGAGGCCGAGGTGGGTGGATTGCCTGAGCCCACGAGTTCGAGAACAGCCTGAGCCAGAGTGAGGCCTCATCTCTAAAAATAGCTGGGCATTGTGACAGGCACCTATAGTCCTAACTACTCTGGAGGCTGAGTCAAGAGGATCACTTGAACCCAAGAGTTTGAGGTTGCTGTGAACGATGATGCCACCGCACTCTACCAAGGGTGACAAAGACTGTCTCAAAAATAAAAAAATTATAATAAATAAATAAATAAAATAAAAGTGACATTTAGGAAAAAATACAGTAGAACCTCTGTAAATTGACCATCCAATGGACTGTAAAAACCTGATCAACATACAGAGGTGGTCAACATAAGGAACTCCGGTCTATGAAAATTAGGTCAACTTAAGGAGGTTGTCAGTGTAGACAGGCAGTCAACTATGGAAGTTCTACTGCACTCAAACATTATCCCAAGGGGGCAACTATCTACTCTGAAGAACCACTTGGAATAAAATTAGATGAGACCCACCTGAGAAGGGCCATTGTGAATTCCACTCCCTGAAGAAGAAAAAATTGCAAAGCTTTTTGGGGACTCACATTCTGAGAATATATTTGTGAACAAACAGGCATCATTTTGTTTTTCTAGAACAGGAGTCTACAAACTTTTTCTGTAAAGGACCAGATGGTACATATTTTAGGCTTTGCAATCCATATATTCTCTGTGGCAACTACTCTGTATCATAAAAGCAGTCACAGATAAGACAAAAATGAACAAGTATGGCTGCGGTCCAATCAAACTTAATTTTTTGACATTAAAATTTGATTTCACATAATTTTCACATCAGGAAATATTATTCTTTGGGGTTTTTCCCCGCAATCATTTAAAAATGCAGAAACCTGCTCTGTACCTATAGCTCAGCAGCTAGGGCACCAGCCACATACATCGGAGCCCAGGCCTGCCAAACAACTCTAACCAAAAAATAGCCAGGTGTTGGGGTGGTCACCTGTGGTCCCAGGCTGCTTGGGAAGCTGAGGCAAGAGAATTGCTTAAGCCCAGGAGTTTGAGGTTGCCATGAGCTGTGACCCCAAGCCACTCCCCCCCAGGGTGACATAGTGAGACTATGTCTCAAAATAAATAAATAAATAAATACATAAAAATGTAGAAACCATTCTTAGCCCTTGAGCTATGCAAAAAGAAGTAATGAGCCAAATTTGACCCACTGGCCACTGTTTGCTAACCCCTGCTCTAGAGGAATTTTTTTTTTTTTTTTTTTAAGAGATAGAGTCTCATTTTGTCGCCCTCGGTAGAGTGCTGTGGTGTCACACAACTCACAGCAACCTCCAGCTCTTGGGCTTAGGTGATTCTCTTGTCTCAGCCTCCCCAGTAGCTGGGACCACAGGCGCCCGCCACAACACCTGGCTATTTTTTGTTGCAGTTTGGCCAGGGCTGGGTTCAAACCCACCACCCTAGGTATATGGGGCCAGTGCCCTGCCCACTGAGCCACAGACACCACCCTCTAGAGGAATATTTTAAGAAACAAATAGAGGAACAAAAAAAAAAAAAAAAAACTGTTAATAAATACATCGATATAGCAAAAGACATACTGGGGTAGCACTGATTTCATTCATCCCACACATAACCACATCTCATTCTTGCCCTCCCTGTAAACTCAGCCTGAAATTATTTCTCAAACTGCCAGTTTCGTTGAGATTTCAGGGTGTTTCAAGATTGAGTTGGCTTGTCCTTTAGCTCTTTTCCTACTTGAGAAATTACAGGCTACAAGAGATGTGCAGTCTGTCAGGACTGGGACGGATCTAACAAGAACTTAATAACTCAATCACAGAACTTGCGGCTATCCTATGTGGAGGCTGCTTTTACTGTCCTTTGAGTCATAAAAAATACCAGCTCCCCTTTCCCAAGTGAACGGTTTATAGGCATTGATTTACACAAACGCAGGTCTATGAATTATGAGCCCAAAAGATTTGGGGAATTCAAAGACTGAAAGCTGAAGATGGGAGGGAAAACGAGTCTCACACCAACGGGCAAGAGGGTCATTTCCCTACAGGTGATGCTGGACGGGTCTCTGGCAACTAAAGGGCCCTTCACTAAAAAGCAGGAAAGTGGAGAGAGGAGAGACACTGTTGCGAATGCAAATGGTACTTTCTTTCTTTTGTAAGCATGTCTGTCCTAGTGACCAGACAGTGCAGGTGGCCAGGCTTGTGTAGCACTCACAATACTCAACAATGGAGACGTTAAAAAGCAACATAAAGTTCTCTTGGTGAATTTTCCAGAAAACATTACTGAGGATCACAAAGAGAGATTTGGGTTTGGTGGACCAATAAAAGAGAATACACTTGGAGGTGGTTTCTTCTGGTCTTTGGTGGAGAGAAGAAGATAAAGGAGACTGAAGGAGGTGATGAGACGTGGGAGGAGAAAGACTTGCAGGTTGGCCTTGGGGGGCAGGCATCACTTTAGCAACTCCAGGCCCCCTTGGGGAGCTTGCAGGGGTGGCTCAGGCGGAGCACGGAGCTGCTGCTGCTCCTGTTCGCGGATATTGAGAGCAGCCACCAGCTCTGCACTGTGAGTGTCGTAAATGTGTTTTATGTGCCATGCTGCTGCCGCCCACAGCCTCATCGTCCCCAGACTGTTGCCATTTCCTATAGTACAGAACAAAGACCAATGTCTGACTGAGCCTCGAGCGAAATTACCAACCTGACCCTCACCTCTCTGATGGGCTTCACTTTCAAAAGTCTGCCCAATCCCATAGGTTGGATAGAGAGCCCATTTTTGTAGCGACATTGATGCTTTTTCCCAGTCTCACAGGAGACTTTTCCAATTACACACACAAAAATGAAACCCACAAACATGACAGCAGTAGGAGGCTCCAGAACTATTGCTGAAACACCAAAAGCTGCTTCTCATTAAGGCTGAGATTTAGTGCAGAAGTTTGAACTAGAAACTTCTAAGAGAGGTTGTAGTGCAAGCTACGTTGTGCTTATTTCTACCTGAGTCGAAGCAGAGATGGGGCCGCTGGTGGGAGGAGTGTGCGTGAACAAATGCCCTCTTGCTGACCTAGCACCCATCCTACGCCACCCACATCCACCTGTCCTCCCACCACCGCTCTGAGACTTCCGCTGACCCTCTCTGTCCCTGCCTCCCAAGGCCCACTCTCGTCTTAGAACTTAGAGGAAGTTTCTGGTTTCCCCTCCCCGAGGCACGGCCTGGGTTGGCCGCCTTTCTGCCCCTGTGTGAGCACTTCCCAGTCAACAGCCTCTCTTTTAGCTCTGTCTTCCCCACCATCCTGACTTCAGCAGTTTCAATTTTCTTGATTATATGGACTTCTTAAGGGCAATAAAAATGTGATAAAATATTTTACCTTCTTGGGTGGAGGGAGGGTAATGGGTCGGGCCACATCTATGGTGCATATTTTTATCTATAATAAAATATATATATATATATATTTTACCTTCACGTGACTTCATGTAAGTCAATCAACAAATCAGGAACAAAAATTCCCTTTGGGGATCATGTGACTTTATTTTGGATCTAAAAACATGATCACTTTAAGTTTCTTTGTTTGACAAATCGTTCTGGAGGGCCTGCTGGGTATCAGACAGGTGTGGAAATGATGAACAACGTGATTCATCATCACTTCCCTAATGTCTGGGCAAGGAGACAAACAAGAACAGTGCAGAGGCAGCACCTGTGGCTCAAAGGAGTAGGGCACCAGCCCCATATGCTGGAGGTGGCAGGTTCAAACCCAGCCCGGGCCAAAAAACAAACAAACAAACAAACAACAACAACAAAAACAATACAAATATGACATACCAGAAGAAAGGGCTCAAATTTTAAAAATTGGCTTTGGATTCAGATAAACCTACTTTCCAATGCAGAATCTACTATTACCTAGCTCTGAGACGTTGGACAAGTTACTTAATCTCTCTATGACTCAGTGGTACATTAACAATAATAACAGTATCTTTGATACCTGACTAGAGTGAGAATTTGATAAAATAATACATGTAAATCCCCTAGAACAGTGTCTGACACATAGAAGTATCTTGGTAAATGACAGGTTCTGGGATGATGATTATTATTAATAAAGGTTTCTATTGGGCAGCGCCTGTGGCTCAGTGAGTAGGGCGCCAGCCCCATATACCAAGGGTGGAGGGTTCAAACCCAGCCCCTGCCAAATTGCAACAAAAAATAGCTGGACGTTGTGGTGGGCGCCTGTAGTCCCAGCTACTCTGGAGGCTGAGGCAAGAGAATCACCTAAGCCCAAGGGCTGGAGGTTGCTGTGAGCTGTGCCACCACCGCACTCTACTGAAGGCAACAAGGTGAGACTCTGTCTCTTAAAAAAACAAAACAAAAAAACAGCTCCCAAATGTGCATGGAAAAATAAGAACAGAAATCAGGTTCAAAGGGCACTCAGAAAATAACTCAGAAAATCTACAAGTCTCCTGTACACACAGTTCATGAAATACAGTAACTACATTTTTTCTGTTGGCCTCTAGGTATTAAAAATATCAATCTAAAATGTTACAAGAGAACATTTTGAGAGTGTTTAGAGACATTTCTTTTCATAATATTAAGAACAAAAACACAATATTTTTGTACTGTTCCTTTCATCTCTCTTTTACACGTAATTCGTTTTGAAGTTAGATCCAAAGTCCACTGAGCGAGATGGCTCATACCTGTAATCTTAGCACTCTGGGCAGCGGAGGCGGGTGGGCTAAAGGGTTCCAGACCAGACTGGGCGAGACCCCATCTCTACTAAAAATAGAAAACCTCAGACAAGAGGATAGCTTGAGCCCAAGAGCTTAAGGTTGCTGTGAGATACAATGCCACAGCACTCTACCCAGGGTGACAGAGTGAGACTGTCTCAAAACAAACAAAACAAAAATAAAAACAAAAACAAAACCTTAGTCCAAGAGCAAATACACCCCGTTAGGCCCAGAGTGAGTCGTAGTCCTGTGACACACTGCCATCTAGTGGCCAATGTGAGCGCAACAGTAAATGACTGTCCCTCACATTCTAATTTTTCTTTAGCAAACCTGTGAAAGTCTCACCAGCACTCCCACTGATTAGTTTCCAGGCTCCCAAACGAATATTTTCCTTTTCTCAATATTAAGAATACAAAGTGGCCATAATAAAAACAACCCAAGTTTATTTGTGTTGAAGAATTAAGTATTTTTTATATTTGGAAAAATGGTATTTGAGCAGAAAGAAAATCCAGCTATTTAATTTGTAAGCAGTGAAAAGTAGGAGCACAGATCCACAGAAACACATATTGTGGTAATTCCATGTCTTAACAGTACATAATACTGAAGACATACGATGAGACCCGCACATAAACAGGTCATTTCCCACCTGTATGTAAAGCAGGATAAGGGCTTCAAGTATGTCATCTCCTGCGTTCCTCTCAATGTCACCGCAAGCTCTGTTCTTCCACACCTAGCAGCACAAACAGCTGGAACTGCCACAGCTAGTAAATGAGGATTCAAAACCAAGACTATATTCTCCTGAGGGGAGACACCCTGCAATCCTGGGGACTGTTGTGTTTTAAGCTACATCTGGCACATAATAGCTGTTCAATAAATGTTCGTAAATAAATCAGCGCTTCCTTTGGCGGAAGTTCCTAGGACTCATCGATGTCTATGTTTCTCTCTTTTTCCTGGGCACACTGCCAGGCTGTATTTTCCTGTCTCCTTTGCACGTAGGTGTGCTATGGACTAAGTCCTGGCCAGGTTCAGAAGCATTATGTCTAAACCTGGCCTATTAAAACATCCTACATGGAGGCTCAGGGCCTGTAGCTCAATGGCTAGGGCACCAGCCACATACAATGGAGCTAGCGGACAAACAACAGTGACAACAACAGGGCCTGCCAAACAACAGTGCCAACTACAAAAACAAAATAGCTGGGCTTTGTGGCAGGCACCTGTAGACCCAGCTGCTTGGGAGGCTGAGGGAAGAGAATCTCTTTCTCTTAAGCCCAAGAGTTTGAGGTTGCTGTGAGCTGTGACACTACAGCACTCTACTGAGAGTGACATAGTGAGACTCTGTCTCAAAAACAAACAAACAAAAATCTGGGGGTGCGCCTGTAGCTCAGTGGGTAGGGTGCTAGTCCCATATTCCGAGAGTCTGGGTTTAAACCTGACCTCAGCCAAATTGCAACAACAACAACAAAAAAATAGCCAGGCGTTGTGGCGGGTGCCTATAGTCCCAGCTACTTGGGAGGGTGAGGCAAGAGAATTGCCTAAACCCAGGAGTTGGAGGTTGCTGTGAGCTGTGACAGCACAGCACTCTATCTAGGGCAATAAAGTGAGACTCTGTCTCTAAAAAAAAAAAATCCTACATGAGATCCTCCTTTTCTTTTCCCATTTGCTAGCTGAAAGAAAAGTATCCCAAGAACCCAAGGAGAATAGAACCACAGGGGCGGCACCTGTGGCTCAATGGGTAGGGCGCTGGCCCCATATACCCAGGGTGGTGGGTTGGAACCACCTGGGGCCAAATTGCAACAACAAAAAAAATAGCTGGGCGTTGTGGCAGGCGCCAGTAGTCCCCAGCTACTCAGGAGGCTGAAGCAAGAGAATCGCCTAAGCCCAGGAGTTGGAGCTTGCTGTGAGCTGTGTGATGTCAGGGCACTCTACCAAGGGTGATAAAGTGAGACTCTGTCTCTAAAAACAAGAATAGAACCACAGGTGGAAAGAGTTTGAATCCCTGCATGAAGCAGAGTCCCCTGATCCTCACTGACCTACATTAGACTGTGACATGCATGAGAAAAAAGTTTCATTGTGTTAAGACATTCAATGTAAGGGTTTTTATAGCAGTCAACTCACCCAAACCACTAAAACTCCACGGCAGTCCTTTGAAATTACACGTATTCTCTGTCCCAGAAAGACATCCAACATTGCTACAACTTCAAACCCTGAACAAGTGAATAAAGATCTCTGGATTTACTTTTATAATTAGATCACACCATAATTAAATAGTCTTTATGAAATCAGAGGAAAGTTAAAGGAGTCTACTCCATCCCTTTTTCTGTTTTATTTTTAGGTTTCCACGGGAGCTGAATTAGACCAAAGGAGAGAGAATTTTAACACAGGTTGCTTAAAATGCTAAAATTTCCTACAGTGTTCAGTATGCAGCCTGTAAGACTGTGTACTTCATGAAATAAAGCTAAATCTTCTCTCCAACACATCTATTTTTAAGATCCACAGCATCTGATCCTGACTCAGCTAAATGAATAATGCTTGACTCCTTTAGGGACACACCAACCCACAGAGTGGAGGGGTCAGGGCACAAAACATGGTGGCGCCTGAGTTGATTCTGATGTGCGCTCTCCACCACCTGGTGCAGAACGTTCCGGAGTAAGAAAACGTAACTGTAGCCATTCTCTTGTGCCTGTAACTTCCATTTCAGAAATTGCCCAGTTAACTCTCCAGTAGGTTTTAAGGCATCTGCTGATTTTTTCTTTTCATTCTACTTGTTCTGACAAGGAAATATATAATATTCAATACTAGTCACCCAAGAGAGCTATTAACTGTTCCTAATTTTCCTCTCTGTCATCTGCCAGGGACTTTTAGAAGCTTTCTCATGTTGGATTAGAATTAGCAACACACCTGAGAAAAGAGGCAGGCAAATTCAGGGAGGAATACTCTTTTTCAATTAGTAGATAGGCTTAGAAAATTCAAATATACTACCATTTTTGAATGTGACAGAATTATTTTAACAGATATCTGAAATAATAGAAAGTTGAGAATAGTTAGAAAATTTTGATAAAGAAGAATAATGAAGGAGAGTTTGCCATATCAGATATTAAAACCAATTTAGGCTGGGCACAGAGGCCGATGCCTATAACCCTAGCCCTTTGCAAGACAGGAGGACTGCTTGAGGCCAGAAGCCAGAGACCAGCCTGAGCAAGAGTGAGAGCCTGTCTCTACAAAAAATAAAAAAAATCAGCAGGGTATGGTGGCATATGCCTGTAGTCCCAGCTACTGTGGAGGCTGAGGCAGAAGGATCACGTCAGCCCAAGAGTTCGAGGTTGCAATGATCTGTGATTAGATCACATTGCACTCTAGTCTGGGCAACAGAGTGAGATACTGTCTCAAAAAACTCAAAACAAGGCCAGGCGCAGTGGCTCACACCTGTAATCCCAGCACTCTGGGAGACCAAAGCAGGTAGATTGCCTAAACTCACAGGTTTGAGACCAGCCTGAGCCAGAGCAAGACCTCAGCTCTAAAAATAGCCAGGCATTGTAGTGGGCACCTGCAGTCCCAGCTACCTGGGAGGCTGAGACAAGAGAATCGCTTGAGCCCAAAAGTTTAAGGTTGCTGTGAGCTATGATGTCACAGCACTCTACTAAGGTTGACAAAGTGAGACTCTGTCTCAAAAAAAAAAAAAAAGAAAAGAAAAGAAAACTCAAAACAATCACAAAAACAGAAAATTTAAAGACAAATACATTTAAATAATGTGCTAACAACATGAAAATAAATAGATCCTGGCTCGGTGCCTGTGGCTCAAGGAGCTAAAGCGCCAGCCACATACACCTAAGCTGGCAGGTTGGAATCCAGCCCAGGCCTGCCAAACAACGATGGCTGCAAACAAAAAATAACTGGCCATTGTGGTGGGTGCCTGTTTCCCAGCTACTTGGGAGGTGGAGGCAGGAGAATCACTTGAGCCCAGGAGTTGGAGGCTGCTGTAAGCTGTGATGCTATGGCACTCTACCCAGGGCGACAGCTTGAGCCTCTGTCTCAAAAAAAAGAAAGAAAAGAAATAGATCCATGGAGTATAAAAGATGATTCCAAAATAGACCCTAGAATATTTAAGAGATCAGGATATTATATTTTATTTATTTACTATTTATTTATTTTTAATTAATTATTATTATTATTTTTTTTTTTTGAAACACAGTCTATTTCTGTCAGCCCTGACTAGATGCTGTGACATCATAGCTCACAGCAACCTCAAAATCCTGGGCTCAAGTGATTCTCCTGGCTCAGCCTCCTAAGCAGCTAGGACTATGGGTATCCGCCACCATGCCCAGCTAACTTTTTCTATTTTTAGTAGAAACAGGGCCTCACTCTTGCTCAGAGCTTATCCAGAACTCCAGACCTCAAGTTATCCTTCCACCTCCAGAGTGCTCGGATTACAGGACTGAGCCACCACATCGGGCTAGGTTATTATATTTATTTTTTATTATTTTTTTAATGTTCTATTGCTTTTATTTTTTTTTTATTGTTAAATCATAGCTGTGTACATTAGTACAATCAAGCTATCTTCAATCTGAAATATTCT
This sequence comes from Loris lydekkerianus, assembly GCA_963574355.1. Classification (NCBI taxonomy): domain Eukaryota; kingdom Metazoa; phylum Chordata; class Mammalia; order Primates; family Lorisidae; genus Loris; species Loris lydekkerianus. The sequence goes on along the minus strand of CAUYPK010070806.1, from coordinate 24,064 downwards.
CATCAAACTGTTCAACGTAGCCTTCATGGCATTTTTTTAGTTATTGTATGAAGACCTTTGTATTCTGCCTTTAGTAAGTTTCGCCTGTACCCATTCTAAGATGCACCGTAGATGTGGCCCATTACGCCTAGTATAGGTACTAGTTCTTCTTTAAAGGTTTGATAGAATTCTGACATAAAGCCATCTGGTCCTGGGCTTTTCTTTTTAGGGAGATTTTGTATAGTTGATGCTATTTCAGAACTGGATATAGGCCTGTTCAACATTTCCACTTCGTTCTGGTTAAGTCTTGGTAGGTGGGGTACTTCCAAGTATTGGTCAATTTCTTTCAGATTTTCATATTTCTGAGAGTAGAGTTTCTTGTAATATTCATTAAGGATTTTTTAAATTTCTGAGGGGTCTGTTGTTATTTCATCATTACCATTTCTGATCGATGAAATTAGAGATTTTACTCTTTTTTTCCTGGTTAGGTTGGCCAAATGTTTATCTATTTTATTGACCTTTTCAAAAAACCAGCTTTTGGATTTATTGCCCTGTTGTATAATTCTTTTGTTTTCAATTTCATTTAATTCTGCTCTGATTTTGGTTATTTCTTTTCTGCTGGGTTTGGGGTTGGAGTATTCTTCCTTCTGCTTGAGATGTCCCATTAAGTTACTAACTTCCTCTCTTTCTGTTTTCTTGAGGAAGGCTTGCAGTGCTATACATTTCCCTATTAGGACTGCCTTTGCAGTATCCCAGAGGTTCTTGTAATTTGTGTCTTGATTGTTGTTTTGTTCCAAAAATTTGGTGATTTCCTTCTTAATCTCATCTATAACCCATCTGTCCTTCAGCATAATGTTATTTAGCTTTCATGTTCTTGTATGGGTATGCAGATTCCTGTTATTATTGAGTTCAACTTTTATTCCATAATGGTCTGAGAAGATGCAAGGCATAATTTCTATTTTTTAAAATTTGCTGAGGTTAGATTTTTGGCTTAGAACGTGGTCAATTTTGGAGTATATTCTGTGGGCTGATGAGAAGAATGTGTATTCAGTTTTGTTGGGATGAAATGTTCTGTAGATGTCTGTTAAGTCCAGATATTGAATGATTAAGTTTAAATCTAAAATTTCTTTGGTTAGCTTCTTTTTGGAGGATCTATCTAGCACTGTTAAAGGGGTGTTGAAATCTCCAACTACTATGGAACTGGAGGAAATCAAGTTGCTCATGTCTGTTAGAGTTTCTCTTATAAATTGAGGTGCATTCTGATTGGGTGCATAAATATTAATAATTGAAATCTCATCATATTGAGTATTACTGTTAACAAACATGAAGTGTCCATCCTTATCCTTCCTTGTTTTGGTTGGTTTAAAGCCGATTGCATCTGTGAATAGGTTTACAATGCCTGCTTTTTTGTGCTTTTCGTTTGCCTGTAGTAGAGATGACCATCCCTTCTGAGTCTATATATGTCTTTTAATGTAAGATGAGATTCTTGTATGCAATAGATATCTGGCTTGAGTTTTTGTATGCAGTCAGCCAACCTATGCCTCTTTAGAGGACAATTTAAGCTATTCACATTAATTGAGAAGATTTATAAGCCTTTCGAGAGTCCAGTGGAAATTTTTAATTTTTTTGCGACTGTGGAAGTTGGAATTTGATAAAATTTTTCTGGGTGGGTTTATTTTTGTGGTGGAGGATTACTCTGGCCTTTATGAAGGATAGGTCTGAGAATATCCTAGAGAGCTGATTAAAGTTGTGGCAAATTTCTTCAACATGTGAATGTCGTTAAAGTATTTAATTTCTCCATCATAAATGATACTCAGTTTAGCTGGGTACAGGATCCTGGGTTGAAAGTTATTTTGTTTTAGGTGATTAAAAATCGATGACCATCCTCTTCTAGCTTGAAAGGTTTCAGGAGAGAGATCTGCAGTTATTCTAATATTCTTCCCCTTGTAGGTTATGCTTTTCTTTCGTCTGGCTACTTTCAGACTTTTCTCCTTCATATTAACTTTAGAGAAATTGATTATGATGTATCTGGGAGATGTCTTATTTGGGTTGAGTCATGCTGGAGTTCTGAAATTATCTGCTATCTAAATTTCAGAATCTCTTGGCATGTCTGGAAAATTCTCATTCATAATCTCATGGAGAAGAGACTCTGTGCCTTGTGAAACCACTTCATCACTCTCAGGGATCCCTATAAGATGAATATTGATTTTCTTTGAATTATCCCAGAGCTCTCTGAGAGAGTGATCTGTTTTTGCCCTTTATTTCTCTTCCTCTCTGAGAGTTTGGGAGCATTCGAAAGCTTTGTCTTCAATGTCAGAAATCCTTTTTCTGCTTGCTCCATTCTGTTACTGAAGGATTCTACTGTGTTTCTCAGATTTTTGAGGGCTACAACTTCTTGTCTCAATGTGTCAAAATCTTTGGTCATTTGGTCTTTGAATTCACTGAATTTGTGAGACATCTTTTGGGTTACTGCTTGGGATTCTAATTTGATCTTATTTGCTATCCAGATTCTGAATTCAATTTCTGACATCTCAGCTATTTGTTTGTGTATGGAATCTTGTGCTGTGTCTGCCCCATTGTTTCTTGGGGGAGTTGATCTACTCTGATTATTCATATTGCCAGAGTATTTCCTTTGATTTCATCTCACGATTGTTTTTCACCATTGCCTCTGGCCATCCTCAGAGTTAGCATGGTGTCTCTCTGAAATTAAACCTGGGGAGATCACTCTATTGTTGCTTGATCTTTGTAGAGAGTGACCCTGTGTAGCTCTTCTGGGACTTTTCCAGCCAGGGAGTTCTGGTTGTGGGAGCAGCTCCCAAGGATCCAGCAACAGGGCAGGGGATGGTGCACATGGTTCTGGGAATGCCTGGTGCCCAGTGACTTTGGCACAGAGGGCCCAAGGCTCCAGCACTCTCTGGCCAGGAGAAGGTCTCCAGGCAGAGGCAGGGAGGACTCCTGAGGGCACGCAGCTACCAGAGTCCCTGGCCAGAGGAGCCGGCAGTGTGGAGGCAGGGAGGGTACAGGAGGGAGGTCGTGGGGTTGAGCAGCTCCCGGAGTTCCTGGTCAGCAAGTGGAGAGGCCCAGTGGGAGGGGTAGAGCATTTCTGCGCAGCTCTTACCGGGGTCCGGGAGGGTGCCAATCACAGTCCCGGTGCAGCTCTTCCAGAGGCCCAGGTGCAGCTCTAATTTCTTCATTCTTGTAGACTACTTTACTACTTAAAATTCTTTACTCCCTAAATTAAATGGCACTTGCTATTGGGAGCATAGTGCCATCTCCAAAATCCCCCTCCATCCTCAGGGCTAATTTTCTTATCACCTCTTTTTGCTCTGGAACTTCTTCCTTTCACTCATGCCTCACATCCAGTGGCTGCTGCTTCCCTCTGTCCTGCATCAATTCTAACAGGATCACAGTGGAGAACCATCAGGATAGGTGCTGTCTAAAGGCAGGATGGAACTGGCTTAGCTGCTACTTTGTGCCAGGCCATTGTGTCAAGCAGCAATGCAGACTTTCTTTTCTCATTGCATTATAAATGAGGCAGTCAGTTATATTGGATTTTTTTCATGGAGCATTGGAAGAAGCAGAGGGAGGATATATCCTAGAATAACTAGTAGCTTATTATTGAATATTAGAGCTCCCTAGCTAAAAATGTTCACCAGCTTCCCAATGGACTGCCTTGCTTCTAAAATCCCTTCTCAGCTCCTCTTTTTCAACAACTACATTCAATTTTTCAATGCTTCTTCTTAAGCTCAACTCCTTACCACCCTTCCTTAAACTCCTTGCTTATACAAAACCTCACTAAATTACTTCATTAAACAAAGGTTTTACACCCCAAGTATAGACTTTTAATTAGGCATAACACTGTCAAAATCTTTGTAATGACTATCTTTCTTTTCACAGGATCCTGTCTTTGGTTCTGACCTCCTCCCATACCATCTATGTAAGTGAAATGTTGAGGTCATGCATTGGTTTATCTTTCTCTTTACTGTAAATTAAAGTGTTCCTCCTAGAAGGTAGGAAAATAAAACATTTGTTGTTTTTTCTCTAAATTGTCTTTTATTTTCCCAGTGAGACAGGCATTGTAAGTCTATTTCACAAATACTTTGATGCAAACAGGAACTTCTGATGCCTGAAGTCTGCTGAAAGTGGCTGGATTACAATAGGCTTGGAAAGACTGGATACTGGGGAGGTGTTTAGAGCTCATAGGAGTTCTAAAGGGAAAACCTCAGAAGGAAAGGAAAATGGGGAAAGAGAATGTAGACTTTTGGTCCAGAAGAAAAAGTTACCAAAATTGGTGGAGATTAGAGAAATCCTCTTTTTTTTTTTTTTTTCCATGTTTCAACTTTAGCCCAAAGAAAGTCAATTCTTTTATGCTTTTTCTCTTTTATCCTTTTTTCTTCAGTTACATGTGACTCATATCTAATTCATGCGTTTATTCAAACTACATGCTGTGGGGAGTCAAAACTACTGATCTCAAGTTTTCATCTGGAGCTCTTTAACAAAATGATTAACAAGAGAAAAATAGTAGAATATATCACACAGGGAAATACTCAAGGAAAAATAACTCAAAGTGATGACTTAGAACTCCGGTTTATATAAAATCTATAGCAAAGATGCTATGTGTACAGAAATGACAGGGCAAAGGAAGATGGTTTTTAGATTTCCAAGGGTGGGAAGCTGTGGAAAGGGAAAATATGGGAGAAAAATAATGAATTAAGGCTTGTTTTGAACTTCTCAGGTTTTGTCTCTGGGTTAATAAGAGTTAGAGTAATCTCCACTAAAAAGGGGAATTATATCCTGCCTTTAGGTAGGAAATAAGGAAGACAGAGAAAGGTTTTCCTGCATTTGTTGCTTCTTAATTACCTTTAGCTCAAAATAATTTTTATGTGTATGTCAAAGGGGCATATTTGTGGTGACATATTTTGGTTTCCTTTAAGGTCTGTAAATCATAGCAAGTTCCTTTTTTGGCTTGACTCTTGCTATTAGACCTTTCTGAACTCAAATACAGTGAGCTTTCTTCTTTACTCCTAAGCTCATTAGTTCTCTAAGTATGGTTCTTAGAAGCAAAAGCTACATCACCTGGAATCTTGTAACAAATGCAAATACTCTGAGGTAGGCCTCAGAGGTAATAAATCAGAAACTATGGGAATGGGGCCCAGAAATCTGTGTTGTAACAAGTTCTTCAGATGATTTCTAATGAATGATAAATTTAAGAGATCAAGCCTAGCCTTTGGTTAGCCTAGCCAGGCCTCTGTAGTCTTTAATTAAGTTGTTCAGTTTGAAATTTGCTTTATGGAGTTGGCCAGCTTCAATACATGTGGAAGCTAGAATTTCTCCTCAGATCCATGCCTGGGTTTTCAATCCAGTTTACTAGAAAGGTCTGTAATGAAGTATAAAGTAAGTGCTATGCTTCATTTGCTCACCTTTTTTATGTCTACTCTCAGATTTTAAAGAATAGTCCTAAAACACGGGCACCAAATTCCATTCCAAACTTCCTCTAACCTGGTATCTTGGGTGAATGTTGTAACTCCTTAAAAGGGAACTTATCTATGGAAGGAGAATGAAAAATAAAGGTAATAAGGATAAGAATAAAATAAAGTAAAAAGGTAATAAGAATAAGAAGTAAAAGTAATAAGTTGATTATTTGAACTTAAAGGAGTGGAGAGTGTTGAGCCCTGAAAGATCAGTCTTAGTTTACCCAGCAGCTGCTTGTCCAAGAAAATGTGAATAGGACATAAATACTGCAAAATGGAAAGCCAGATGATTATATAGACATTTTTGTGTTGGAACAGACATTTTTGTCTAAGACCAAGGATCATGTGTTTGTAGAGTATCTCTTATTAGAGTGTTTGACTCAGAGCTTTATTAGGAGCAGTTTAACATAAACACTGTGGCTCAGAATATCTTAAGAAACACAGAAGATGCTGGTACACAAGAGCACTCTAGCTGCAGATTTCTCTCACCTTCTTCAAGCAGAGAAAGGGAGTAAGACTGTGGATGAGGCTCCAGTCATGTGGTTTCAGTGGGACCCATCATGTTAATGTAGCACAAGTTCTTTCCTTGAACACTCTTGATTGATCCTGGGATGAACACATGACCCAGTGGGGGAAAATTCTGATATTTTTCAAGGCCTTAGGACTAACTTGATAATATCTTACGGCATGGTTTAAGGCAGTGGTTCTCAAATTTTAGCAAGCATCAGAAACATATAAAGGGCTGATTAAAGTAGATTTCTCAGCTCCACTCCCAGAGTTTCTGATTTAAGTTGGTGTGGACACATGTATTTCCAACTCTAACAAATTCCCAGGTAGTGCTGATGCTGCCAGTCAAGGAAATACACTTTGAGAATCATTAGTTTACAAAACAGACTTTGTTAGGCAAAGGTGAATGTTACAAGACCAAGATTAGCTGAGAGGGCTTAGACTTCTTCTAGTTGTTATCCCATAGAGACACTTACCAGGGCCAGAATATTCTTCTGGTGAAGCAGTGTGGAATTATCTCTATTTTAGTAGAGGGATCTCATGCCTCTGGAGCCCCCTTTATAGAGAAATCATGAATCAACCATCAGTGATGAATAACAAGTATACTTTGGTGCCAGGCAGTTTCGATTTGGATGTCAGCCCTTTCTATCAGCCAAATTCCTGGGTACTATAGCCTATCCCAGGCGACACATACAATTATCTGTTCTATTAAGGCTGAGTTTAAATTTAATTTTGAGTTTCCTAGTAACCAAGGAAAAAAGAGAAGCATATATTTATTTATATAGTCTTTTATTAAGAAAGGTAATTTCCTTAGTAGAGACGCCCTTTTTTTCCTATATGTTAAATTCTAACATATGGCATAGCTTTTCATATATGATATTATGTTGTAGATAATGACCTATTTTATAGGTAACATTTTTAGGAATTGTTGTTTTATAATTAATGAAGAAGCAGTTTTTGTATGGCTATTTCTGGTAGAGACTCTTAATAAAATTAATGAAGATTCTTTTTCCCAGAGTATTAATTGGTGATTGGCTCTTGGGTACATTTCTATCTCCCACATCCCTCTCATGAATTGGAACAAATTTATAAATATGTAACTACTTTTATTTCTTCAGGGCTTGACTAAATCAACTTTTTAGATATCTTTGAATTTGGAATCATGCCAATTCCTGCATCCAATCTGTCACCAAATCCTGTCATTTCTGACTTCAATATTCTTTAAAAATTGTGCATTCCACTTCCTCCTGTTGCCAATGCCTTAGTTTTATCTGTCATTATTTTATTGGAAACATTGGCAATAGCTTCTAAACTTGTCTGCTCCTGTTGTGGTCACTTCAAGTGCCATCTTATACAGCCACCAGATAACCTTTTTCAGGACATACTACTTATAATACTTCTTTGTTTAACACTTATCTCTGATGTCCTAATATTTAGAAAGTGCTGTTACTTCAGACATTTCTACCTCTGCAGACTGCTGTTTTCTTTGCTCAGAGTGCTCTCTCCTCCTAATTAGGTTAGACAAATCCCAGTCATTCTTTAAAATAACTTAAAGGCCACCTCCTTTGTCAGAACTTTTCTGACATACACAAGCAAGAAGTCACTTCTTCCTTTCCCCAGTGCAACTTTAACCTATCAGTTATATCTCCTGGAGTGTCAGAGTCTGGAATTAGCATACAAAGTGCAAATCACAAATAGTTAACAATCACCCTAAAAAATCCCTTAAATTGTTCATCAGAAAGAATATGTTAAGTCTATATTGCCATATGAGACTTATAATATCTCCGTGGCTCTTGATATTTGAAATCCTTTCAATGTTCAATTATGCACAGGCATAAAACTCATCTATCTGAGAGGTCTGTGAAAGATAATATAGGACAGTTAAAATACTAATAATACTGATATACTATTGCTCTGTGAATCCTACATAGCATTTTTTCTCAGATGTTGGGAGAAGTTTACATTGTCATTAATTATCAGTAAAGTAGGTAGGTGGACTGTGTCTAGCTTATGTTTCACCATTATATATAATACAGATATCTAGTATCTTTAAAACTAGACATGTGCATGTATTAAACACTTCACACCGAGAGGTAGATGCATGCCGAGCTGAGGTTGAGTATGAGAACAGTTGACTGCCATCTTTAGTCACCTGCTCAGGCTAGGGGATGTGCTCATTGAATGAATGGTGTGGGGAATTACCTGAGTTATTTCAATGGTTACTTTCTTCTTTCTCTCTCTCTCCCTCTCTCTTGTGCCATACTTGTATAGTTTAATACAAGCAGGTTAAATTATTGTATTCTAATGCACATAACTTCGTTCTACTCTATTAACCTTGGAAGAGAGCTCACTTTTGTGATGCAGATCTTTGCTTTATGCTGCTCAGGAATTTCCTGGCTGTTTGAGAGGAAAGGTTTATGGGTGCAGACCTGTATTTTTCTTATCTGTTCCCCTTTCTCATACGTAGCAAGATTTCAATGGACATTGCGTGAATGAATGAGATCAATTAATAGATGGTAAAGGATAAGGCCTTGAAATTCCCTCTGGCTTTCCCTATGAACTTTCACTGTGATGAAGAGGAAGTTTCATATGTCTGCCCATTTGTGACAAGGTTCTGCACAGGCATAAAACTCATCTATCTGATAGGCCTGTGAAAGATAATATAGGACAGTGAAAATACCACATAAATGCTAAATAATAAAGTGACAAGCACAATATGTCAGGGGACGCATAGTAATGCAACTATGTCTGTAAAACATTTACTGTATTTTGTCTCTAAAATGTACAACAACAACAACCCACCAAATGGCGGCATCTGTGCTTATTTCCTCCCTGGTCCTCGATATTTGGAATCCTTTCAATGTTCAATGCCCAAAAATGCAATAAATATTTTTACTTTGGTACATCTTTATTTTAACACTGGAGTTGGTACCAGCCAGGATTGTGGGGTTACTCACATCATGTGACTCTCCTCCCACTAGTCAATGTACTTACGAGTGGAAACTGATACAGTGAGCATCGAAGGCAGCCTGGGAGGGAGAATGCCTTGGAGGAGGTGCTGCAAAATGCATGCTGAGGACTAAGTGTGGAAGGCTTACCGGGGCACCCTTCATAGGCAGTCTCCTTAGAACTGGCGAGGGGCCTAGGAGATAGGAAGAGTGTGTATGTGTGAGCGTTGATCTCTTTTAGCACCAGGTGGCGCTACTGCCTTCTCTCCTGGCAGCCACCTACCTAAGTCAGGAACAATTCCAGAAACCTAGATTTTGTAGGAAGTTGCTACATGAAGGTTATATGCGTCAAGAGGGGTGTGGATATTATAGAGATCAGAATGTTCCTTGTTTATCACACACTAGGAATGACCCTAACTATGAGAACCTGCTGACCTTTAATATTTTGCAAGGCCTTACAGGGACATGATTTAATATTGTTAAATTGATGAATAGGAGATAACCATTTAGCTTAGGGTATTACTAGATGATAAATATATTATCAAGTAAACTTGCCAAGTTCCTGAATGCAGAGACATGTATAGAAAACAACCAAAACCAAACAAAATCAATCGCTATAAGTTCCCTGACACAAACTTAATAGCCCACTGAAGGGTAAGTATATATGCTCGTATCAAGAAAATTCCCGCTATTTGGCAGTAGTTGGTTTCTTGGGGAGACTGTAAATGGCATAATTGAACAAATTCCCCTTTTGTCATTTGCTGCTCGTAAGTTTTGAAGTATCTATGGAATCCATCTACAAATATGGTATTTTGCAGGATGATAAACATATTTTAGCCACATCCCTGGTTTTATCTTACATCTGGCTTCAGTGTCTGATATGTATATTTTACATTGTTTGTTCACTTTCTATTTTGTTGTTGTTGTTGTTGGGGATTCATTGAGGGTACAGAGAACCAGGTTATACTAATTGCATTTGTTAGGTAAAGTCCCTCTTATAATTGTGTCACACTTGCAAGAGGTGTGTCATACACCACGCTCCCCCTCAGCTCCCCATTCTTCCACTCCCCACCATGTGTACTGGGTCATCAATTGTCCTTTTATCAGAATTGAGTGCATTGGATTCTTGCTTCTCCATTCTTGTGATGCCTTACTAAGAATGTATTCCACCTCCCTCCAGGTTAACACAAAAGATGTAAAGTCTCCATCTTTTTAAATGGCTGAATTTAAAAATGATATACATATACCGTAGCTTGTTAATCCATTCCTGGATTGGTGGGCATTTAGGTTGTATCCAGTTTGGCAATTGTAAATTGAGCTGTGATAAACAGTCTAGTCCAAATGTTCTTATGATAAAATGATTTTTTTTCTTCTGGGTAGATGTCCAGTAATGGGATTTCAGGATCAAATTGGAGGTCTAGTTTAAGTTCTTTGAGGATTCTCGCAACTTCCTTATTAAAAGGTAAGTTTTTGTAAGTTTGGAGTCCCTCCAGCAGCATAAAAGTGTTCCCTTCTTTCCATATCCTCACCAGCATCTGCAGCTTTGAGATTTTGTGATGTAGGCCATTCTCACTGGGGTTAGGTGATATCTTAGAATGGGTTTGATTTGCATTTCTGTGATAATTAGGGACATGGGCATTTTTTCATATGTTTGTTAGCCATTTATCTATCTTCTTTAGAGAAGGTTCTATTCACGTTTCTTGCCCATTGATATAAGGGATTGTCGGCTTTTTAAAATGTTGATTAATTTGAGTTCTTTATAGATCCTAGTTATCAAGCTTTTGTCCGATTCATAATATGCAAATAGCTTTTCCCATTGTGACGGTCATCATTTGCTTTGGTTATTTTTTCCTCAGCTGTACAGAAGCTATTCAATTTAATTAAGTCCCATTTGTTTATTTTTATTGCTGTTGAAATTGCCACTGAAGTTGTCTTCATAAAGTCTTTCCCCAGTCTGATAACTTCAAATGTTTTTTCCAGTTTCTTTGAGGATTTTTATTGTTTCATGTCTTAGATTTAGATCATTTATCCATCTTGAATCAATTTTAGTGAGTGGAGAAACGTTTGGGTCCAGTTTGGATAACATGTGGTTATCCATTTTTCCCAGAGCCATTTATTGAATAGGGATTCTTTCCCCCAGTGTATGTTCTTGTTTGGTTTACCAAATAAGAGGGAAGGAGCAATTCTTTTGATTCTTAGATCTAGCAATGCATATCCAATGAAGTTTGATATAATTATATATAACTATTCACATATTTAGAAAGTATTAGAGAAGCTTTCAGGAGAATACGAACTTCTACAAGATAACAATGTTCACTTCCTTTTTAAAATTATGTTTTTTTTTTTTTTTTTTTTTTAGAGGTTTGTATTCTCCTGAAAGCTTCTCTAAATACCTTCTAAAATAAGGAAGGGCAGACCTATGTGATTAATTATATATAATTATAACAAACTTCATTAGGTATGCATTGCTAGATACTAAGAATTGATAGAATTGCTCCTGCCCTCAAGAAGTTTACAACCAAATGTTGGATTTATGAGAAAATATATCCTAAATAATCTTTTTAAAATTTAAGTTTTTGGAGTAGAGCTATCTAACCGTAAACCACATACCTACAGAATCCTTACCTCTACTACTGAGCCATTGAATCTGCATTATTAATAAGCTCATCTCGTAATTATTATTCATACCAGATTTAACAAACCATTGTTTTAACATGTGTAGACTAGCTTTTTGTGATCTTGGTAAAAAGAGTGAGAAATATCTAAAATCTGAGGTGCTAAGGTTTTGAATTGGTTTATCAGGCCACCTAACTATTGGAAAACTTTGGATATGGAGGAATGACCTTGACATTGGGAAAAGGAAAAAGAAAAAAGAGAAACAACAGATAAGTTCCTCAGATGAATTTATTTTCTTTCCTTATTTTGCCTGCAGGCAGTCCCGTGTGAGAGTGTATAAGCTGGTGAAGAAAACTTCTTTGAAATTTAAACCTAAAGTAACTCCTGGGTTAAGAACTATATTCCCAAATGAAATAGCTTTGTTACTATTTTTAATTCCCCCTGCCCAAATACTCCAAGGCCTTAAGCTGCTTGATATAGCAGTCTAGGTGCTAGTATACATTTAGAAACAAAATAGTGGGTTTTTTTGTTTTATTCTTCCATCACAGTAAAAAATGTGTTAGATGGTTTGAATGCTTGGGTTCAAAATTTCGGAAATTTGCACCTAAATTGCACCTGTAAAATATGTCCTCACACATGCAAGCAAGTTGTTTTACTTGCAAATTATTGTTTTGCATATGCAATTGCTTGCTTGCATCTGGATATACATTTTATAGAACAATTATGTGTTTACTCTAGAAAATTAGATCACTAATTTTATGTTCACTTACATAAGACTTAGAATTTAAACTTCCAGAATTTTTTTAGGCAGAAAGATCAACATGGTCTAAATGGTGGAGGAGGGAGTGGAGTCTTTTATTTTAGTCTTTACCTTACCTTAGCTTCTATATGACCTTTAAAATTCATTTACCCTTTCCAGGCCTCAGTTTACTCATTTATAAAGTAAGATAACTGAACAAAAAAAGCCTTCAAGTTTCTTTCAACTCAAAATGTGTAAAAATTTATTATTACACTTAGGTTCTGAATAATAATTTGGATATATTTAACAGACCTGTGTTTTGTGCTAATTTTGTTAATTTGATAAATATATCCTGAATGGCTATAGTGGATAAAGTGCTGTACAGATAATGGAGTTACAATAATAAACTAAAAAGTTTTAACACTGTGTTCAGTCAGGTTTAGAGAAACTAGAAATTTGTTTCTGTCTTGTTTGATAACTTCAAAATAGGCAGTTTACATTAGATGTGATCATCTAAATCTGAAGTTATCTCCCTGAATGTGCCATGTCAAGTTGAAAATTGACAATTGTCATTTATTTCCCACTACTTTCAATGATGGAATGAATAATAAAATCGGGAAATCATTCCTGAATCTATTTGTGATTCACAATATCAATGCAATAGTTTGCTTGTCTTTGGTGGAATTATTGGACTCTATATCAGGCAATATGTGGATAATATATTGAAGCAAAATTTAGTGAAAATTAAAGGTTGAAGGTAGAATTTGCATGAGAATAGCTTTCTATGGCATGATATTCAGGGGACTTTTGACACTTATATACTTTTCTCTGAGTTTGAAAGTATGTTTTTAGACTGCTTAGTTTGTTGGGATACTGAATTCAAGATTAGCGATCTATTGCTTCATACACATACACACTGATTTATAGAGAAAATGACATTGATGCACATGCACACATGAGCATCCTGTCTGTAAAGTCAATACAAAACAGTGATCAGTTAAATATATCCAATTTATTATTCAGAACCATTAATAATATTAATACATTTTTAGATAACTTGGGTTGAAAGAAGCTTGAAAGTGTTGTTCTCTTCAGTTACTTTACTTCATAAATGAGTAAACTGTGGCCTGGGAAGGGGGTTGAATGAAATTTAAACAACACATAGAAGCTAAGGCAGGGTAAAGACCAAAATACAGGCTTTCATTATTTAGGAAAAATAAGGAAATAATAAGTTTCAGGAAGGAATGTGATAGAAATCAAATAATGTTATCCTTGGAGATATTATGGTGATGTTGAATTTGAGTCTCCTTTAGATAAATTTGGGTTGAAGATGAAAATTATGCAAAATCAGAGAAGGGTCAGAAGTGCAGGATTTCACTTCTTTGTAAAGTCCTGCTCTTTCAAGTGATTATAAAGCTTGACTTCTATAAGAGTCAATAAAGATGGGAGAGGCAGTGATGGTAAGGGAAGGGATAGGGAAGAGAGATATCTAGAAAGTTTATGTACTTACCCATTGTTCTGTTTTGTTACATTCAAGGTCCCAACAGGAAACAGATGTCAAGCATAAATTTAAAATATTCTAAGAAAACTTATTTACATAGGAACTAATTACAAAAGAGTGGGCTTGGTGGAATAACCATAAGAAATAGTACAGGAATGCTGGGGTAGTTACCATGGAGCTGGCACCACTTCTAGGGCTAAAGCAACCAGGAGAGAGAGAGTAGTTATAAGAACCTAGAAGGGATTTTCTAGAGAGGGCTGTCTTGAGAGGAGCCTCGGTGGACAGACACAGCCAGACAGGGACAGAGGATCCAGGAAGAACAAATACTCTAATGTCATTCTCTACCCACCTCTGATTGCTTGCTGGTGTTCCCAGTGCCAATTCTAACTGGAAGCCAGAGAGCAAGGATTTGATTTAATCCTCCAATGGGGAGAGGCAGATGAAGTGTGGGTAGGGAGTTGGAGTTGCAAACAAATGGTGCAAGGTATGCTCTTCCACAAAGAATTTTAAGCACTCTTACAAGGAGATTTTATATATGTATATAAAATTTTAAATATGTATATATATAAAATAAGGTTATGTATTATATATGATGTTTATATAATATGTGTGATATACACACATATATGATATAATATATAAGTATATATGATATATATTATGTCTGTATATGATGTCATAAATTAGCATAAATTAAAACACAATGAAAGAAAAGAAGCAGAAAATAAAAAAAGAATTGATAGCATTGTAGCTAAAAAGACCTACTTAGACAATTGCTCAAATAAGATGGAAATTTATTTACCTCTGTAATAGTCCAGAGATAGGTGGGTTGTTTAGGGCAAGTAGCAGCTCTGCTCCATGAAAATATCCACTGACAGATTCAAGTCTCTTTTCGCTTTGTGTGTGGGGAACAAATGGCTTCCCATTGAGGAAATGACTCAGACATCAAACATCTCACTTCTGTGTTGGCTCACACATTCTGCAGCTCCTCAGAGTCCCTCAGTGATGGACTCATTTACAACCTTTAGCTATCTGCTTCACCTTACCCATCTATTACACCCAACATTTGGACTCACACAGCAGAGCAGTCTTGCCCTCAGAAAACTGGGCTCTTTTCTTGGCTTCTACTGATCAGCCAGGCTTCATACCTGAATTTTCTGGCTCCCTCACCATAATTGAACTTAGATGAAACACAACATGAAAGAACATAGTGTTTGGTGCTCTCGGTGGCTGCCAGTAGGGCTAAGTGCAATCTAGTTGTGCAGTGAATTCTTTATGAGGTAACTTGGACTAATAAGAAATAGAAGGTTGGAAGCTCAGTCTCTCTCTTCTTCACTAGTTACTTCCCTTATAGAATTCTGCGAAGCATGGTGTCTCTTTGTATTTCATCTGAGAAGTTGTGAATGCTAAATGGGTACAACTGCTGAACAGCTGTGTGTTGTCGAAACATCATTTTACATCTTGCATACCTCACTTTCCCTTATTCTCTTTTTTGACACCCTGAATTTACACCTTCCCCCAAACATCTTCACTTTCATCCTTGATTCAGTCTTTTTGCTCCAGGGAGATTGAACATGTTTATTCTCAGCTCACTTCCCTATTGGAACTTGGAGTAGAGAGGGATTCCTCTGAATAAGACAAATGAGAGAACCATGGATTCATGGGAAAAGAGAGAAGATTAGCCAAAAGGGAGTAAAATAAAGTCAGGAATGAGACCAACATGTGAGCTGAAATACAAATAAAATGTGTAATGTAATCCTTTACACAAAGTAGAATAAAAACTAGATTTATAATAAATTTTACAGAGGCTAACATGAAAAAGGAAATATTGTTTATTGTTGTGCTCATGATGTCTATGCCAGGAAAAAGACAGACCAACATGAACTTTTAGGAAAATTCCTCATTCTTTGCCAATAGAATGGGCTTCTTGAGTCCTAAGTCACTTATGAATACTATCAGAAGTAAGTCACACAATGTCTGACTAACAGGAATCCATAGGAAGATATTTGATTACCTCATGCAACAGGAAGCCTGGAGTTAAACATCCTCAGTTTTATTTGGTGGCCCTTTGGCATCATTAAGGACCAAAATTCTTTTCATCTTTTGCTCTCCTATCTTCAGTGTGTTGTGTTTGACTCTTTTGTTTCTCTTTTTTTGGTGGCCAGAGATGCCTAGCTGTGTTTGAAGCATCACAGATACGAAGTGAGGAAGAAAGTGTAGGGCAGGGGAGAATCTTTCCCCTAATGTCTCTCATGGGATGGAGAAAGATCCTTCCTGGATTTCCCCTGCATCAATTTCGCTTTATGTCACGTTGGCCATCACTGGCTCATCATGGCTACTTAAACTGGCAAGAGTGGCTGGGGATATAAGACACCTGCTTTTTTGAAACTGAGAATCTGGTAGAAAGAAGTTGACAAAGGCTGATGCAGAGGCTACTGGCTGTTTCTATACATTCTTACAATGATAACTATTGTGATATAATGAATAGTCCTAGGTGACACATTGCGGTAGATACATATTTCTTATAAATACATCTTAAGTCAGTGATCTTCAACTAGTGTGCCTTGAGAGGATCTTAGATGTGCTGTGAAAAATTGTAAATATCTCTAATTAAATTATTTTCAAAATAAGGTCCAAACACAATAAGTATATATTTCTTTACTCTTTTTTAAAAATCAACATAATTTTTAAGTATGTGTGGAAGTTTTTCTACTTGAACTGTAGGTTCAAGTGTGCTGTGAGATAAAAACGGTTGAGAAACACTTCCTTAAGTGCTTTCCATGTATACTAGTGACATTATACCACTTTATGATTCAATAGAAATAATTTCTCATGGTGAAGATAGGCAGGGTATAGATGATTGTAGTCCAGATATGCAACAGATCCGACTTGCATACTTTACAGTCTAGGAGAGTGTAAAGCATGTTCTGACAACCTGTCTCTGAATCTTATTCGTGTTAACCAGATTTTCAAGGTTAATGTACTCCATGGCAATGCCTGAGTATAATTCTTTATTTTGTCACTGGTATTAAGGTCCAGAATTACTAGGAGATAATAAAGTTAGGGATAAAGTTGCCTGACTTTAGGGGAAATCTAAGAAACCTAATCTGAATTCATGCATACTAGCTCTCCTTGGATGTAATTGTGCCAGGGGGCCAGGATTCTGCTCAGAAAATTGTTTCAAATTGGCTTCAGTGCCTGCACGAATGGGCAATAAAGGCCCCCAAGATATACTCTATATTATATTGCAGAAATAATTATACCTGAAGAATTTTAGGGCAAGTGAAATCACATGCTTGCCTGGACAAAAGTAAAATATCCATAAAGTACCCATAAAATGCTAAGCTTTCAGTAGTGCTATTTTCTGGCATACCCTCGAAGATAAACTGTTAGCGAATATGCACCAAAATAACTAAATGAGGTAATTCATTGTATGGGGCTGTTGTTTATATACCAATTAAAAGTAATAGAATGGCTTCCAAAAATAACTACTTTAGTTTTAGATAATTTCTCTCTGCTTCCCTTTGGCAATAATCAGCAAATAGGATTGGTGATTCAGGCCATGGCTAGTATGAAATAATAAAACTTTACTGTCTTTATGTAACAGAATCTTTACCTTTTTTTTTCCCTTAAAAGTAAAATGAGGTGATATTTATCAAGAACTTTATATGCTTTAATCTCTTGACACCAATGAAGTAGACACTATCTTTGAAATGTTAGGTGACTAAGTAAAGTTATAGGTTTGTCCAAGTCATACAGTGATGGATATGGGATAACAGAGAGACCTAAATCTAGATTGTCTGAAAGCGGACTAGGATCATTAGGAAACAAGAAAGAGAATAGCCCAGAATTTCTGCTAGACACAGACCCATGATCTCTGAATTCAAGGTCATACAGTGAGGGAGGCATAAAGTATCTGTTTACCTTCTTCTGAAGCTGTGTTTACTTCAGGAGACAAAGCCCAGCAATGCCACGACGTGAAACTTTTACAGATTTTTTCACAATCCAGCTCCATCTGGTCCGTGGTAAATGAACATCTCACTCATACTCTAGCATTGTGCTGCTGATAGTATTGTTAGTTTTCACTCTTTTGTTTTCCTAAGTATCCTACTGATAAGGTGGGTAACACTATGTTAGACATTGCTAATTTGATATAATTTTATTTTATTTATTTATTTTTTGAGACAGAGTCTCACTATGTTGCCCTTGGTAGAGGGTCGTGGTGTCACAGCTCACAGCAACCTCAAACTCTTGGGCTTAATTGATTCTCTTTCCTCAGCCTCCCATGTAGCTGGGACTACAGGCACCCACCACAACGCCTGCTTATTCTTTGGTTGTAGTCGTCATTGTTGTTTGAGAAGCCCTGGCTGGATTCGAACCCACCAGCTCCAGTGAATATGGCTGGTACCCTAGCCGCTGAGCTACAGGCACCAAGCCGGTAATTCTATGCAATTTTAGATTGAACATCTTTTATAGATTCTTAAAAATATATGTAATTATTTACCTTTTCCTGTACTTTTTTCTTTTTTAAACTTTATTTTATTTTTAAAAAATTTTTTTATTATGTCAAATACTCATAGATCATAAATACATTTATGCATATGTGGTATACAATGTGTTGATTTTTTTAAATACAATCTGAGTTCTTAATTCTATCTTCTAAGGCTATAATTTTAATTTCATGCCTTATTATAACTTTAAGAACCCATTGCTCCCACACATATACGCATTCTACATATAGCACAGACTCAGAACACACACACATACCCCATGCCTATCACACCATCACATGCATTCACATATACCTGATGTCTTATTCCTATCTAGCAGCAATCACACACAATTGAGTAGGGCTAGAGAGAACAAAAACTTGGCACCCTGTATTCCTGGCAGTGCAGCCTTCTGAAGTCAAATAACGTAAGTGAGAGAGACACGCAGAAAGCCATGTGAGCAGTACCTGTGGAAATCTAAAATTTTCAAGTCATCTATTGATTCAGAATATCAGAAATGCAGATCTGTTTGAGGTCAATATCTCTTCTTTGTTAGGTACATGATAAACAATGTGGTCAAGGGTCAGCGGTATTCTGTAGTGAAATTTACCTGGTTTTGAATACCTTTTGCCAACATCTTAAAGATTCCTTGTATCTATTCTAGAATAGCCAAATAAAGATTCTAACTGCCCTCTACCCATATAAGTTTTCTTTTTGTTCAAAGCAGGTGATACATAAACATTAACAAGGTAGGTGATACATTCACATGTCCAAGCGAGGAACATTTGTGAAAGCACATCCTGAAATTTGGAAAATAAGAAAAGAAGAATAGAAGAATGGAATCCCAGGATAGAATAGATTAGAAGGAATTCAAGTTTAAAAGACAAAGAATACCTCAGACTTATGATAGAAAAAAAACCCACAGACACATATATAAATGCTAGAATAGGACATAGATAATTTGAAAGCCTGGGCACAAGATCAAGATCTCTTTATTCCTTCAAGGAGTTGTTTTCTAGAATTATTTCAAGTTTTTCTACCCCATTAGATTATGTCTCATGTATTTGACTCAAAGCTGTGTTTTTTCCTTATCTTGAAAGATTTACTTTTCTATTCCCTTGGATTTACTGAATGAGTTTTTACTTTACTGATGAAAACTGTATTTCCAATAATTTAGCAGAGAGTAGTGATAGTCTTGAAGCAAACTTACAATGACATAATATCTCTATCCAGCTTAGAAGATTATATGATGCTTCGTTTATGGTGTAGTTTTGATGTGGAAAATGATTATTAAAAAAGAGAATAGCACAGTTTCTCTGAATAATTTTCTAATTATTTTATGTGGATTCTCAGTCCATGTGTGTAGAGAGAATACTAAAATGGTGCAAAGTCAGTACAAAAACATGGCAATACTAAAAAATATACTAAGTACCTCATCCAAATGTTTTTTGTTTCCTGACAAAGACATCAAAAAACATATTATCCCTTCTCATAAAGGGACATATGTAATCAGAGACATTCTCTAAGCTCTAGTTGAAAATGGCAGGTGTAGGAACCGAGATAATATAGGATTTAATTCTGCCTAGCAGGAAGGGTGGCAGAAGGAGCTGTATAGAGGAGACTAAATTTGAACCGGACCTTAGAAGATGATTTGAATTAGGATTTTTGTGTAATGATGGTGAATTAAACAATGTGAACCAAATTTTCTTCTAAAGACAACTTTACAAACTGATTAAAATCTTTAAAATACATATCATTAAAGAAATTAAAGTATTAACAAAATTATGAAGACTTACTCAAGGGAAGATAAAGCTCTGATGGCCATGACCTTGGGTTTGTGGTTCCCTTGGAAAATCCAGCTGAAGTTGGTTTGCTAATTTTTTTTTTTGTTATTGTTGGGGATTCATTGAAGGTACAAAGGTACAAAAACCCAGGTTACACTGATTGCTTGTGTCAGATAAAGACCCTCCCATAATAGTGTTCCACCCCCCAAAAGGTGTAACACCCCTGTGACCCCCCCATCCCTTTCCTCCTTCTCCTCTGCTCTCCCCATCCCCCACCCCTCACCCCCCACCGTGCACTAGGTCATTAACTGTTCTCATACCAGAATTGAGTACACAGGATTCTTGTTTCTGCATTCTCGCGATGCTTTGCTAAGTGTGACTGAGAGGATGAGGTTCTGAGCATGACTGAAAATACTGGAGCTGGAACCAAGAGGCAGAAAAATAACGTTTGTTAGGGTGCGTACCCCGATGTGCTGCATTACAGGAGTAAAGATAAACCAGTATGCTGCCTCATAGCTGTATAAAGTTTATCTTATAGTGATAATGCCAATTAATTATTGGCAGAAACAAAGAAAAATCCTCTCTGGAGAACGATGGTAGTATCCTGGCTTTCAAATTATTTCTACAAATAAGTCATAATTAAAACATTTGCTATAAAATAAAAATACTGTAATCAGACATTCAAGAAGACAACTTATCAAGAACAAAAGTCATAATATAAAGTTATTAGGCACTAACTTTAAAATACTAATGCTTACTAAGTTACAGAAGGCAGAACTTCAAAAATGTAGCAGAGAATCAAATGAAAATTCTTGAAACACTTAATGACCAAAATTGAGAATTTAATGCACAGATTTAATAGCAAATTGGACACAACCGAATAGAAGAGGAATAAATAAAAGACTGTTCAGAAGAAAATGTCCAAACTGAAGTAATGAGATCACAAAAATGAAAAACGTATAATATAAGGTGATATAAAGGAAAAGTACAACATAAATAATTTGAAGTCCTCGAAGAATAGGGCAAAAAGAAAATGAGAAAAATGTACTTTTTGGAGAGCTAATAACTAAGAATTTAGCAAAACTAATCACAGATATCAAGGCATAGATTCAAGAATCTATATGATACTTAGTGGGGGAGGAAAATACATGATTAGGCTCATTGCAGTAATAACATTGTAAAAATTAAAGACAATAAAGAGAAATATTTTTAAAGCAACCATAGGGAAAAAAAGATTGACTTCAAAGGAGCAATGTTTAGACAGTAGCTGACTTCTCCACAAACAAACAAACAAAACAGAAGGTGGAAGAAAATTGAAAGACACCTTTATAAAACTAAAAGAAAATAACTTCCAACAGAGAATTCTATAGTCACTAAAATTATTCTTCCAGATAAGCTGAAATAAAGGTATTTTTAATATCTTATTTGTTGGAGTAGATTTATCAATCAACCACAATCTTACATTGAAGAAAATACTAAAGAGTGTTTTCTAGGGAGGAGGAAAATAATTCTAGAAGGAAGAGAAGAGTTGTTGATAGAAATAAAGAGCAAAAAAACCCTATATGTTCATGGGCTAATTGAAGTAAATATGGCCTGTATAAATAATAACATTAATTTTATTATACTTATTATACCCTTTATATATAGTGAAAATTTGTAAAAACAATGTTGTTTCATTCTGTAAAGGGATTACTGGAGTAAAAAGTGCTGAGATTGCAAATTTAGAGCACCAAATGACTGTTAGACTTGAATTAAGTCAAGAATACAGAATTTTAAATGAACAAAATGCTCCAATAAATGACCATATTTTTAAAAATGTTGAACTTTATGTAGTGTAAAAAAGACACATCTAATACAGAGGGATTCAGCCAATTGAAAGGATAAGGTTGGGGAAAAGGATGACTAATAATTCCATAGATTAGCCTGTATGGTGAGTATATTTATTACATTGTTCAAAGAGTAAAATTCACAAAAGAGTGAGGGCAATGGAAGAGCCCTATGTGACAATGCTACCTTTAGTGGATGTTGCTTACAGGAAGGCAAATGACTGAGAGACTTAATGTATTAAGAAATCTTGTCCCTGATATGATTGAGACAAAAAAGGGAAAGGGCTTCCAATCTTGAAATTTGAATTTCCAGTGACCTAGTTAAAAGAATTATAGCAAATTATATAGGGCCAGTCAGGATTTGAGAACCAGTGATATGGGTGTTTTTCGTAGTTTCTGTACCAGGGAAAACACAAATATATAATCACCTAAGGCAATCATTATGTTTTCCTGAAATAAGCAAGAGGAAATGTTTACTATTATATTCAGTATGGCTATTGTAATTATAACCCACTTGGTCAAAATTTGCTTAATTGAATGCAAATAATCTATTAAATAGTAGCTCAAGAGGATAAGGCATTTATATGTAATTAGATGGACACACAAAAATTGTCATGTACAACAATTAATTGGTTTTATCTTTTATGTAAGGAATAATTTTTTAACAACTTTATTAACCTCCTACTTCTCTGCCTACAATCTTGAGCTATTTTACTAATAATGTAAAATGCTTAGATTAATAATAATAATTTAAAATGCTTAATCTATTATTAAATTAATCTTAATCTTAATCTAACTAAAATTAGTTCAATTTTATGAACTACGAGTGCTCCAATGAACACTCTCTAGTCCTTTTTTTTTTTTTAACAAATTTAAAAATAAATATTATCTTCTTGGTTAAAATTTTAATTTAACCAGTATTGCATGGCCTTCTTATATGATGAAATTCATATCCATAAAGCATTTTAGTTCCTGTAGTGAACAGTATTAGCTGGTGCAGTCCATTTACTTAACGAGACAATGATACAGTTAATTGTCTGTAAGAAAACTCTGAACCAATACAGGCCCGACCCTCCATTTGTAAGTAAAGCCACTGCATATGTATTTGTATTAATCTCTGCAGTGTGGAAGGTCATTCTATTTGTGGAAGAAAAACTATTTGGAGGCCTTTGCCAAGTAGGATTTACTTTCCTGTTCAATTGTTGATGAGTTTTAAACCCAGGAATCTTTGGAAGTGGGAAGCTGTAAGTAGCGGAGGGAAGCAGAAGAGACAAGAGCACTTTTCTCTCCTAGAGAGGCTGGCAATCGTGGGCTGGGGTGGAGAGAAGGCAAGCCAAAAAAAGAAACAGTCAATATAGAACTAAAAAATAATAAATGCAAGTGGGGAACTCATTGTTTAAATAGAATATAATTTGTGTTTGGTTAAATGTAAGATTGATGCAAATTTAAGTCGTGCTCAGTGTATTTTAGAGAATATAAATGAGAAAGATTATTTTTCAGTAGGTAGGAGCAAAGTAGCAAACCGAAAACCTTGTCTTGCTGCAGAGATATTACTTAATCTGTAATGGGCTTGTTACTGGGACAGCATTTACAAATTGCTCAGGGGCTTAAAGATTGTAGAAATTACCTGGGGGAGCCTGGTAGGAACCAGGTTGAGCTGCTCAGCTTCCTGTGCTGCTCCCATACAAAACCTATGAAATATGGCCTCTCAGTTTCAAAGTCCCCAGGCTGGGGCTGAAGCTGTGGAAGAGCACTTTTACCTTTCATAATGCAACGATCGAAATTTATAGGGCAAAGTGGAAATGAACCAAGTTGTAGATGCTCTGATTTTGACAGCTGTGCTGAGCAGCACTCCCAGCTCACTCTCAGCTGATGCTCTTAATCTGGAGATCTCTGGAGAAAAGACTGCCTCATGGAATCACTTTGGACCTTCAAAGCGCAGAACTTATTTGTGGGAAGAAAGAAGGCTAATGATTTAGTCAAATTCAAGTATGAATTCATCAGCGATGTGGGGGAAGAAGGCCCTATTTTTATTCTTTTTTTTTTTTTTTGAATTTATTTATTTTTTTATTGTGGAGAAGGGGCAGGGAAAGAAGGCGGGGGAAGAGGTGAGTGACAGGGTCGGGCCAGTAGCATGGTACCACATTGGCTGTATCTAGGTAGAGGCAGTTTCAGGCCAGGCCTTGCTGAGTCGTTGCTACGC
>CAUYPK010070805.1:0-35673 GCA_963574355.1 Loris lydekkerianus | reverse complement strand
CCATTCATGGGTCAATGGGCACTTGGGCCTCCTTCTCTTATACCAGGGTGCCTTGGCACAAGGTAAGAATTTAATTTTAGTACTCCTTATTCTGTGTCAGTATTGTGATACACCATGGACTGCATTAGTAGACTTACTCTTTCTAGAGCAAGGAAGAAACTAGTTCTGTCCCAGCCCAAGCTGAGCCAGCCCTGCCAAGCAGAGTTAGGAACTAATCCCCTCGTCTCCTGCTGCCTCCGGGGCTGACCACCTGGGAACCCTGCTTCTCCTGTGAATGTAGACAGTGGTGGTTGCTCTTGGTAATTGTGGCCATTGAATGAAGCAAAGTAGAGAAGGCAATGCGCTCAAAGTCTGGCACTTAGGGTGGGCTCAACAGATGCTGGGGCCTTGCCTCCAGGCTCCCAACACAAGGAGCTTGCCACTGAAATGTGTCAGAGGAGGGCCCCAGGGGGTGCCTCTCAAGAAGCAGTTACTCCAGGAGCATCACTTGGAGATGTTCAGCTCTCAAAGTCCTGGAGCTCTCAAACAAGGTCATCTAAGGCTCCAGAGTCCAACAGTTCCTGGGAAAGTGCCCGGAACTCAAAGGTCTACTGCAACCCATTTTGTCCCTAGGCACAGACACAGCTTTTTCTAAGCAATGCTAGACAAAATAATAAAGGTCTAGAAGCAAGTCATTTGTGCCTATTGATTTAATAATACTTTTTTTGTGTGTGTGACAGACTCTCACTATGTCACCCTCAGTAGAGTGCTGTGGCATCACAGCTCCAGCAACCTCCAACTCTTGGGCTTAAGCGATTCTCTTGGCCCAGCCTCCCAAGTAGCTGGGACTACAGGCGCCCACCGCAATGCCCGGTTGTTTTTTGTTGCAGTTGTCATTGTTGTTTAGCAGGCCCAGGCCAGGCTCGGACTTGCCACCCTGGGTGTATGTGGACAGTGCCCTACCCACTGAGCTACAGGCGCCGCCCAATAATACATATTTTTTAAAGTCTAAAAGTAAAGAAAAAATTGACTTTCAATGTAACAATTTCTGTCCAATGCAGTTTAATAAGCATGCATTTACGTATATTGATACTTTGGGTGGGAAGGGGGCAGGTTCCCTTGAAACATAAACGTCTGGGGCTGTCTCTTCAGTGGTTAGCCTGGCAGGACTGAGAGGCCCTGCGCTCATTCTCCATGCAGACCCTTTCTCTGTTCACAGCCACCGAGAAGCCCACATTTTGCCAGCTCCTCTCACAAGCTCCCAACCTAGGTTACCAGAGTGCTGGGGAAGAAAATGAAGGCGAATCGGCTTTCAAGCCACCCCCCATCTTAGGGATCCCACGCTAAGCATGTGACACATTGCAGGACTAATGACATGTTGCAAATATCATAAAGGTGATTGATGTGTGTGCTCCTTCCCCAGACATCACTTCTTGACAACCCCAGAACACAGAAACAGAGATGGTTCCATTCCTCAGAGACACAGCCATTGCCCAAACAGCGAGGGGAGGCTTTCAGCTAAGAAGCACGTTTGGGGAGCCCCAGCAGCTGCCCAACTTGCAGACCACCAGCCTACAGGAGTCCTTCCCAGCCTGTCCTTAACACACACTTGCGCTTACCTGTGCCGTCAAACTGCGCTTAGTGTTTTGCAGATAGTGGGCTTCTCACACTGCACAGCTCAATACCCTACCCGCCAAGTTTAATTATCGCAGTAACAGGTTCACATTAAAAACAAGGAATGGGTCCACTTTATCCTTGTCATAAATCAGTAATCTTTCCCTTTAGAGAGCCCTTCCTTGAAAATGCTTGCTGAGGATACTTAGGCTGAATGAACTACACTGTATTAAGATCTGACATGTTGTGAATATTCTGGACTTTTTCTTGGAGTAGATGAGACCATCCACCTTTCTCCTTTCTTCTCTTTCCAAAGCTTTTCTTCCCTCCCTTTTCTTCCAAGGCTTGGTGGGCTCCCTGGTTAGGGAAATAATGTGTCCTACATAAGTGCCTCACCAGATTTTTTTCAGACCTAACTCCAAGGCCGGCAGAAGTCATGTGACCTTAAATAGTCATGGTCTCTCTGAACTTCAACTTTTTTGTTTGCAAAATGGGAAGCCTTGCCTATTTCATCAGATTGTTGTGCATATCAAAACAGGAGGAAAAGCCATGAAATGCTTTCTAAACTGAACTATCATAAAATGTGGTTTATTTCTGTTAAATAACCCCTACTTTTAAAGCAGACCACGTGAGAATACTGTAGAGATGTCAGGAACTACCAGATTCCTACCTAAAACACTGAAAAAAAAATCCTATGCCTCAACTTCCCCGAGTCCTGGTGGAGCTAAAAATTCTATTAGCAAAATAAGTGTAAAGAAAATAACATTGTTAATAGCCATAACGATGATGATCATAGCTAATATTTATTGAGTGTTTTCTATGAGCCAGGCACTGTCCCAAGCACTTTATGTAGGCTTCACTCATTCATTTTCCTTCTGTGTTTGGCTACAGCTAGCCAGTACAGGCTTGGGAGAGTGACTGTTAAATATCCAGGAATTTTCTAAGCCACTGTTGAACCATTCCTAATTGAAATCAAGCAATGGACAGATTCTACTCATCAGGGCTATTTATTAACGGAGTCAGTTTACCAGGAATTAGATAGTCTCCATTTTT
This sequence comes from Loris lydekkerianus, assembly GCA_963574355.1. Lineage (NCBI taxonomy): Eukaryota > Metazoa > Chordata > Mammalia > Primates > Lorisidae > Loris > Loris lydekkerianus. The sequence goes on along the minus strand of CAUYPK010070805.1, from coordinate 33,027 downwards.
TATAGTTGGGAAACTAAAACCCAGAGAGACTAGATGAAGATAATAATCCTTTGATGCTGGAACGCTCAATGTGGATTGCCGATTCTTCCCTTCCTCCTCCTCCTCCTTCTAAACCTTCCATTTGCATTTTATTTTTCTCCATCATTATTTTATTAAAATAACATCAGCAACGAACTATTGCTCGTATTTCCTGTAGATCAGACATTTGTGCTAGGAGCCGGGATACCCTGTTTCTAGCCTCAGACTTCAATGGGGCGGGGATGGGGGGGGTGGGGAGGATACATTAAAAACAAAAGATTCTCATCCTGGCTGCTCATCTGAATCCCTCAGGAAACATTTAGAAAACACCAAGCATCTTTTGCCCCTTTCCAGTTCTTGATTAACCTAATTTAACTGTCACCATCTCTAGAGCCGAGAGAAGGAAATAACTTGCTCATAGTCACACAGCAAAGTAGAGCCGAGTAAGAAAGGACTAGAACCCAGGATCTTAAAATCTGAGTTGAGATTTCTCTCCACTGCCTGCACCCATCAAGCAATCCATCGATCAATCAATTTTTGATGTGTTAGTGCCACACACACTGTAAGTGCTCAAATCTACACGTGTAAAAAGCAAACTTCATGCATTAATCTTCCACGATTATTCATTCCTCAGGAAAAAGTCATTCCTGCTCAGCAGAATTCCCACAAACTGCGGAAAACACAAGCAAAAGGAATGGGCAGTCCACATGGCTGCTCTGTTTACAGAGCTTAAAAAATTCCCTGTCAAAATATTACCTGATAGGGCAGTGCCTGTGGCTCAAAGGAATAGGGCGCTGGCCCCATATGCTGGAGATGGCAGGTTCAAGCCTGGCCCTGGCCAAAAAAAAAAAAAAAAAAACTACAAAAACACTAACCCAGCAAGGCAATAACAAGCAGCAACTTAACACCGGGGCCAAGGAGTGATCCTTAGCCCAGGGTTCCTCCTCCCCACTGTCTGCCCGCCTCCTCCACAGCCCTGTGGTCCTGGGGCTACCTCCAGCCCCCACGGTAGGTACATCTACCTGTCCCTGCCCGCCCCTTCCTCTCCTCTCTCATCTCTCAAAGATTTAACAACCACACAGCACAGGTCCTAGACGTTAATTAGTACTCAGTAAATATTTATTTTAGACGAATAAATTAAGGAATGACTGCATTCCTCACAATTCTGGGCTCAGAGCACTACAGAGATGGAGGAGACAAGGTCTCAGCCCTCCAGACTTCACGCGCATGTGCGGCTCTGCCCAGCATGGGGCAGATGGCTCCCTGTGTCTGAGCTCCAGCCTACACCCTGCAGCGATGGTGAGCTTTAGTGACAGCCCATGTATCACCTCGGAAGTTGTCCAGCTCATAGTAGGGACGCCATGTTATCATTCATGCCTTCAACCCAGACTGGGAAACCGAAAGAGCCAAGAAGATAGCAGTCTAAAGCTGAGGCATCGCGCTAACCGGTTGCTCATCTCAAGGAGAAATTTAATTCACTCCTGTCATGCTGTGAGGTCCTTTCTTCCTGGTCTGCCCCTAGCTCAGACACATCAGGACTAGCTGGCCACAGGCAAACTCACTGCCCTGCTATTTTAAATGTTTCAGAGATGCTTACATATCCCAGAATAGCCATAGACTAGCCAGCTGCTGCTGGCTTGGACTCACCTACTAAATCTCTCCCATAGCACCGCCTGGTGTGTTTCCTTACTCAAAGCAGATTCTCAGCAAATATTTGTTAGATGAAATTATCTTTAAGTAAACACACACGTACACTTTACTCTCATTTCCCTTTCTAAAATAAAAACTCTTCTAAAATAGAAACGGCCAATTTAATGCGTAATCATGGCTTTTTTTTTCTTCCTTCTGTACTTTTCAGCTGCTGGAGTGGTCAGATAGGGATCCTGCCAGGGGACTGCCCCCACCAGCTGCACCCACACTACACTTTGTTACTGCACTGTGCTCTTTTTGTACTCAGACACTTGGGAGCTGCCAGGAAAGAGAGGTCAAGTGAATGGTAGCTGACCAGTCTAGGCTGGCTAGCGGGCAGGGCCGTGCATTTTCTGAGCATTGCTCTTGCTGGGTAAAGCATCTGTGTCTCCAGAGGACCCATCTGCACAGGATCCCCGGGTTGGGTTCTGGCTGACCAAACCAGGTGGACCCCTGGGCTCCAAGTGAGTGCTCGCCACATGATCTCCTGGGGCAAACGCAATAAGAATAGGACTGGTCCTCTCAGTAGTCTTGTGTTCAGATTAAAAAGTTTCCATCTACATCAAAACTTCAAACTCACAGCTAGCTGAATCCTTTTTCTCCCCCATCCCAGGCCCATCCCGGGGCTTGAGGACCTGCCACAGGACATGGGGAGAGAGGGCTGCACTTCACTCTTCCTCTGCTGGCTCTTCCTGTCTTTGTGCCCCTCCTCTGCCTGCTTTTCTGGGTTGGGGCAGGGGAAGGGCCCCTGGAGATGGGGGGTCAAGAGTTTCCATGATAGTCAGTGCTGCTTTAATCTGCTACTAGAGCCTTCTGTCGAGGTGAGCATCTGCCACGCCCTGTCTGTTTCATGGGACCTGTTGATGTGTTATTTGGAGATGTCTCTCCACTTCCTTTCCCCCCCACTGAGACCTATAGATTGCGTTCACGGCCCCAGTCCCTACCAGTGAGCTCTCTGAGTGATCTCTTATAAACCTCCTGTTTTTAAAAATAATGTAGTGCATAAAGCTTGATCAGATCCTGCATCTTATTTTTAAATTTTTAATGATTATTATTATTTTTTAAGATAGGATTTTGCTCTGTCATCTAAGCTCAGAGTGCATGGCATCTTTGTAGTTCACAACAACCTCAAACTCCTGTGCTCAAAGACTTCTCATGCCTCCTGCGTAGCTGGGACTGGAGGTACATGACTATGCCTGGCTAATTTTTCTTTTCTTTTCTTTCTTTTTTTAATTTATTATTATTTTTTATTTTTTTGGTTTTTAATAAAGAAAGGGTCTCGCTCATGCTCAGGCTGGTCTTGAACTCTTGGCCTCAAGTGATCCTCCCATCTCAGTCTTCCAGTGTTCCAGGATTGCAGGCATGAGCCACCATGCCGGGCCAGGTAGTGCAGCTTCTGTCTTTTATCACTGGACTCTCATAGGCTCTATACACGACCTCTTGGGAGGTGTCTATCCAGATGGCTTGTACCTGACAGTCCTCTGAACCATCTGCTTGGCCCATGAGGAGTCAGACATTCTCTCCCAGCCATTTCACAATCATGCAGGCTGCTCCCACCCCTCTGACTTGCCATGTCCTGCAGCCCAGGCAAGACTCCCACCTTTACAGGCTCTGGGTACGTGGTGGACAGCAATTGTCACATATTCCCCCAACACCTTGAGATGCTTGTCAATTTCTCTGAAGAAACTTCTCCCCTAGGACCCCACTAAGTTAAGGCAACCTCAGGCAGCTCGGACCAGGCAGTGGATCTGTCACTCCCTTTCTTATAAAAGTTCCCCATCTTCTTGAGTCCCTTTACTTGTTTCTGAGTGGTTAAGTGCTTCTCATTCCCTCCTCCACAGATTGCAGAAGGGAAATCAAGATATCTCTGCCTTTATGAATTCCTGACTTCAGTGAACTTACAAATTTCTTGGCTTGACTCATTTAGGCTGAGGATTTGATAATAAATTCTAGACAATGCTTCTATTGCCGTAAGTCCCACCTGAATATGTTAGCAGCTTTCTTTACAATATAATAGTCCTCATTCCACTTTTTCTTTGTTGAATGATTGGCAAATAAATAAAACATGCAATGCTCAAAAATCTTTACTGATGAAAAAATTTTCTATTTAAGAAAGTCTGGCAACTAATGGTTTAGAAGACAGTTAAATAGAAGAAAAAGTATCCAATGTACTCAGCCCTACTATGAAACTAATTTAGGGCTTTCATATGAAAGCTATAACCCAGTTATAACCTAAGAATATGCGGAATGGGGAGAGGGAGGGGCAGGAGGGGGAGGATGGGCAGAGGGAAGGTGATTCATGGGATTACACCTGCAGTGCATCTTACAAGGGTACATGTGAAACTTAATAAATGTAGAATATAACTGTCTTAACACAATAACTAAGAAAATGCCAGGAAGGCTATATTAACCAGTGTGATGAAAATGTGTCAAACTGTTTATAAAACCAATGTATGGTGCTCTGTGATCACATTAATGTGCACAGCTATGACTTAAAATTAATTAAAAAAAAATCTAAATTAAGAAAAAAAAAGAAGGCAGTTGCAGAACGGTCTGCTGTGATTTGAAGTATGTATAATAAAAAATATTTTTGAAACACGAAACTCTATGTTATAAGTTAATGATACAGGCAATCTATGGCATAAGAATCTTTATAATTTGAAATATATACTTTTTTTTTTTAATAAAGGAAGCAGAATGGTCTGGCTTTGACATCCAATAAAAAGTTCCTAGTAATTGCTCATTTCATTGAAAGAGATAGGATTTCTAAATATTGCCAAGGTCAATTTAAGAGGCATTCACATCTTGTTACAGATTTCAGGTAATGAAACTAAGAAGACTTTGGACACCAACTTAGATATGCTTGTTTAAGAATACATGTAGAGACTAAGGAAATGCTCCCTGGTGTGAAATGAAGTAGAATGTATCAAGCCACATTGGGAATCCCTACTCAGCAGGGCCTTGCTACACAATCTTCATCCAGACAGAGTATCCCCAAAGGAGAAAGGGTAAGGCAGGTGTCCAGGCCAATCAGAGTACAAAAACAGGCACGACATGAAAGGCTTAAAAACAAGACAACTTTTGTTCTGGCAGTATTTGCCTATGTTATAAAATATTGTGAATTAAGCATTATAATCTCAATGAAAGGATTTTTAAAGGCAACATCTGTCTTTTTACCTCCTGTACCTACTGGGGGAACAACATGGAACCTCATATATGTGTGCAGACTGAATAAACGAGCAGTGACAAAAAGATCCGCCCCTGGCTTTCACAATGTCTTAAATGCAGTTGTGTAAGATCAGAGCATTTTAATTCCATCTCCCCTGAAAAACACTTAACCTGATCTTGAAAATCACAAATGGAGACACTTGCAACCCTCTTAAAACACAAATAAACCACCAACATTTTCATAGACTGAAGCCAAACCCCATGAGACTTATTTCCAATCTAGTTGCTCCAGCTTTAGCAGGAGTATAAACTTGCTTTGTCCATGGGAGTGCAAGTGATGTTTTTAATCAACCAGATCACATAACTCTAACCAGGTTGATGTGTGAAATGTCTGATGTTTATTTTATCTATGCTTTGCATTGAGTGAAAACTTCACTGCCAAAGATGTTGGCCAAGCAGGCTTCTTCCACAGCTGTTTCTCTACAAAGCGATTTCACAAAGACAGGATGTTGTCCTAAAAAAGTATCCTCTGGCTCCCTGCTGGTCATAAACAAGCCAGGAAAGTATGCTCAGTGATGCCAGCTCACTCGGGAAGCTGAGTCTAGGGCTTCAAAAGCAGAACAGCAGCGAATTGCGGGGAAACATTGGCAAATATGTGGGGAGGTTGTTGATTTCATATAAAGCCCAGGAAAACAGAGGCTGGGAATAGTGAGGATCTCAGAGTGAAGGTGCTGAGGACAGCGGGGGAAGGTAAAGCCACCTTGGAGTGGTTCACTGGCTGCATTAGGCTGTCTCAGAGAGACTTGGAAATGGAGTTAAGCACATTTCCCAGATCAGGAAAATTCCATTTGTCTTAAGTTCTACTAACATCAGAAACGTGGTACTAATAAGAGCAGATATTTATAGCACTCATTCTCAGGCACTGGACCAAGAACTTTGCACACATGTTCTCATTTGATACCTTTAAGATTCCGAGATGGAAAGTTTTATTACTCTCAAATAATACTGATGAAAAAAGTGAGACTCAGAGATAGAAAATAACTTGCCTCAAATCCACAGCTATGAGGTAGTTCACAGCTGAGGCATGAATCTAGTCTTTCTAACCAGAAAATGCGTTCTCAAAATCTTCACTTTTTATAAATTCCCAAATAAGAAACAGTGACATTGTAGTGACGTGGGGGGAAAAGGTGGCCTTTTCAATTAAATGGTTCTGGGCCAACTGAATATGGATTTCGAAAAATATCTGTTTTGAAATAAAAAATAATATAGTGGTACTGATAAAAAAAAAAAAAAAAGAAAAATGTATTTTAATCCCTCCCTCATACTACAGATATCAATCAATCTGAATTAAGTCATAGATCAATAAAGTTTCTAGAACAAAACATAGGAGAACTTCTTCATAACCTTGGAGTAGATAATGATTCCTTACACTAGGCTATAAAGTCCCTAACCACAAATAATAAAATTGATAAATTGGATTATGTCAGAATGAAGAACTTCTCTTCAGCGAAAGGCACTATCAAGAACAGAAAAAGGCGCCTCGGGGTGGAGGAAGGTATTTATGATACATAAATGTCTCCTATCAAGAATATATAAAGAACCTCTACCAACCAATTTTTAAAAGGCTGGAAACCCCATTGGAAAAAAATGGGCAAAAGACTTGAACAGTTCACAAAGGAAATATTTGAATGGCCAATTAACATACAGAAAATTGCTTAACTTTATTAGTCATTGGGGAAATGCAAATTATAAGCCACAGTGCAATCACACTACACACCCATCGGAATGACTACATTCACAAGACAGGAAATAGCAAGTATTGGAGAGGACAAGGCCCAACCAGAAGTCTCATAAACTGTCAGGAGCGTAAACTGATGGGAGAACTTTGGAAAACTGGCAGAACCCACTAAAGCTGATATACATGCATCTTATATATCATTTCACTACTAATGTATACCGGACAGCAGGCATAAGGGCTTAGTCTCTGTTCTGGGATCTTCACATCAGATACGCTGGCAGGGAGCAAGCCGTCATCCGATCTCACTCCTAGAATAGACCCAGTAGAAATGAGTACTTAGGTTCACCAAAAGACTTATACTAGAAAATTCACAGCAATGCTCTATATGATGGCAGAGAACAAAAGCAACTCAAATGCCCATCAACAACAGAATGGGAAAATGAGTTATGGTATTCGCACACGATAGCAATGAGAATGCACAAACTACAACTGCATGCAATAATATACTGACAACGCTTACAATCCTGGCGATGAGTGAGAGCAGCCACACGAGTGAAGATAGTCTGCACATTTCCTTTATTTAAAGTAAGAAAATAGACAAAATCATCTTATTAGAATTCAGGTTAGTGGGTTCCTAGGGAGGGGGGAAGCAACTAGAATGGGGTATAAGGGCGGCCGGGCTTCTTGGGTGCTGGCACTGCTGTTTTTTGAGCTGCACACTGGCTACAAAGGTGTATTCAGTTTGTAAAAATGTACTGAGCTGTACGCTTACTGTATCAGTTAGCTATTGCCATAACAAACCACCCCCAAGTCCAGGGCAGACTATACGCATTTATTTTTTGCTGACTGGTTTGTGCTCAGCTGTTCAACTGTTCTAAGTTGGGCTGGACTGTGGATTGAGGTCAGGGCTTCTCAGCATGTCTCTCATCCTCTCTTAGCTGGCAGCTCTCCGAGGCATGTTCTCTTGGAGGTGAAAGGCAGGAGCCCAGGAGAGGTAAATGGAAACACACAGGTCCCTTCAGGTCTTGGCTTGGAACGAGCATCCTTTGACTGCTGCCCACATTCCAGTGGCCAAAGCAAGTCCCATGGCCAAGCCCAACATTGATAGAGTGGGGGGAAATGCTCCTCCCCATGGGGAGTAACTATTTGCTGAACAATAGTCTAATCCAAGGCACGCATAAGGGGTGCACTTCTGTGAGTATTTCACATTTTAAAAAAAAGTTTTAAAAGGAAACAAACCAAAAAAGGTGTAAGACCTGCTATGTTCCCCTGCCTGCCTCCACCCTCCAGTGGAGAATGGATAGTGCTTATGAAAATCCTCCGCAAGGTCCAGGGAGGAAAGGAAGGAAGGACATGTGCTTCCTAGCACACAATGCACTTCCTGTCTGCTGGGCTTGGAGAGAGAAATGCCTCCCTGGGCTGCGCCCCCACCGGAGAAACGCTGCCATTTGCCCTTCCTGTGGCTGCTGCCGAGGGATTGCTCTAAAACACAGCCCCAGTTTCCCCAGACCCTGCTCCCTTACCTTCAGGGCTCCCTACTGCAGTCAAACTGCTTAACGGATGTGGCATTTTATTCAATGAAAAGGAAAAAGGCTCAAAATTTTTGCCAAATTAAAGTTTTTTTCTTCCTAACCCACAGTCCTGAAAAAGTCTCCTTCTTCATAGCAGAGCAGCAGGTTTCAAAGCAGGAAGTGAATTACTGAAACCATCCCAGTTCCTTGCTCTTCATATCAGATACACTACCAGGGAGAGTCAGCGCCTGCAGAAGTCTGGCTCCTACTGTAATGAGAGGGTGGACTCTATTCCTTCTCTGTAGGTAGGGAGAATTCAAATGTACACAATGATAATTCATTCACCATCTAGTACAACTCATCTCCTATAAACTCCACCTGTAGCGTCAGACTGCCTGGTGTCAAACCCTGGCTCTATTGCCTACTTGTAGTGTGACCTTGGGTAAGTTACACACTAACCTCCACATCCTCCATCTGTAAAATGGAGATTTGTTTATTCAGTTAATGGATCTTTATTGAAAGACCTACTTTGTATCAGGCAGGGTACTATGCCCTGGACCTACAATGGCAAATGAGATAGATGTCTTTGCATCTTGGTCTTTACATGTGGGGAAGGGAAAGTAAAAACTTAAGCCTATGTCAACATAATCATAATTCTAGCCACAGCCTTATGCAGGAAACAAACATTAAATGAGATAGAAACTAACAGGAGAGTGAAGGAGGACTGAGAGGTGACACTGAAGCTGACCCTGAAGGGAAAAGGAGCTAACCAGGGGAAGGGAGCGTATATGCAAAGGGCCTAGGGCCAGAAAGAGCTTGGTGCATTCAGGGCACTTAGCAGAGGCTGAGGAGGCTGAGGCAAGGGGAGAATGGCATCTGGGAGAGGCTGGAGAAATAGGAGCCAAATCCCACAGGACTGGGAAGCCAGGGAAGTCACCTGGATTCTATCCTAAGGCAGTAGGCCCAGTGGTTCTCAACCTTCCTAATGCTGCGACTCTTTAGTATAGTTCCTCATGTTGTGGAGACCCCCAACCATAAAATTATTTTCATTGCTACTTCGTAACTGTAATTTTGCTACTGTTATGAATCGTAATGTAAATATCTGATATGCAGGATGGTCTTAGGTGACCCCTAGGAAAGGATCGTTCGACCCCCAAAGAGGTTGCAACCCACAGGTTGAGACTAGGCAGATGATCACACTGGCTGCAGGTTGACAGGGTGGAGGCTGGTGCAGTGGGTAAGAGACCAGCCAGGAGTTTGCCTCAGGGTCCACTGGGTCACAGGGATGGCAGTGGAGGCAGGGAGAAGTACAGAGAGTTGAGTATCACGTCCCCTCGTGGGGTTAGAAGTGCCCGGACTTTGGATGGATTGGGGATGGGGTGAGTGTGTGGGTGTAGCTTGGCTCTTCCTAGCTTCTGCCGTCACTTGGCTTATAGCTGCAGCCCTCCAATCTCTTCCTCCGTGCTCACCTGGCCTTCTTCCCTGTGTGTGTGAGTGTGTCTTCACATGGCTTTCTTATGTGGATACCAGTTACTGAATTTAGGGCCACCCTAATCCAGTATGACCTCAACTAAGTAATTACATCTGCAGAAATCCTATTTCCAAATAAGGATTGCATTCACAGGTACCAGATGGACACGGATTTGGGGGATACCATTTAACCTAGTCGAGCCTGGTGTTAAGATTCTTACAACCACAAACCTATCTATCACCTAGCCAGTCACCTTTCCTCCCGGGCATCTAGTTCCCATCTATAAAATGAAAGAGGAGACTGGAGTCGTTCCTCCCCAGCCCAGAAGCACTGGGTTTCCTCGTTTATTGAACCCATCTCAAGTAGTTCAGGACTGAGGAGATGTGTGTTCCCTATCACTGCAAATGAGCGTGCTGCAACTGTCACGCGGGCACTCCGGGGCAGTAAACCATTGGTGAAGATTTCTGATGCTGCTGGGAGCATCCAGCCTGGGGCCTTAATAGGGCTTGAACTCTGTGGCCAGAGTCACAGCACAGAACCATGAGAAGAAAACTGATCCTGCCCAGCCCGTTTTAATCACATAATTCATGAGACACGTGCAAACTCTGGAAGAGGAGTCAGAACAAACTGGATTTAGCATGACAGATTCCAAGGGCCATCTGAGTTCATGAGCTGAGCAAATGTGTGCCGCTGAGTCAGCCCACAGGAGCTGCCAGGTGACTGCCCTCAGCCTCCAGCAGGAGAGGGTGGGGAGCGGAGAAAGGGAAGAAGTTTCCGATAAGACTTTGCGGAAAACCTAATCCCCAGTGTTGCTTACACTTTGGGTAACCAAACTGTAATAAAAATGACCCTCAGTTATTGTGCTAAGACATTTACATTCCACATTTATTGATTATTATTAATTCAGTTTTCAACAGTCCTGGGTGTTCATCACGAATGTAATATTTAGTGAATTGTGTTTTTCTTTTTTTAAATTTGTTTTTTTATTAAATCATAAACACATAAAAAAAAAAAAAAAAAAGAGACCCTCTTCCATTTATACAAAACTTCACTCCTCACAAAAGGCTTTTATACCTGTTAGCTTGACTTGGTTCCCAGAGGCAGGAACCAAGCTTTCCTCTCAGCTTTGCAGATAAGGAGACTAAAGTCTGGAGTGCTGTCACCCAGGGACCCTCCCCGAGGCTCCTTCAGGCCTGGCTTAACCCGGAGGGTGGCCTTTCTAATCACCACCCAAGTCTCCAGTCCTCCTGTCATCAGAACAATATTACAGTAATAATCTTTACAGTACTGTATGCTGTTCTTGTATAAAGTGTGAATACGTACATCTTTATAGAATGTTGTTATTTTTATTGATTTATAACATACAATATAAATGAAAGCAGTGTTCTTGCTATGCAAACACAGCTTCACAGCAAGCCCAGAAGACCCCTCCCGGCATCTAAGCCATTCCCGATGGGCCGCCTAGATTGACCAGACGCTGTCCCAGCCCTTGGGAGGCACGGGAGGCACGCCAGGATTCCGCTGGAGAGGCTCCCTCAGGGAGAACGCTGTCTGCGGAAGGCGGCCTCGCTGCCAAGACAGATAGCTTACACTCTGGGTTTCTGCTGCGGACACTGCCCAGGGAGAAACCCTGGGCTGCCCCACCTGCTGTTACAGCCCCAGTGGGGCATGGCAGGGTGTGGGCTGGTCAGATTCTACTACAAGGCTGGTTTCCACAGCCAGGGAGGAGCCAGTTCCATTGCAGGCTGGTGGGCGGTTCAAAGCTTTAGCCAATGAATTGTGTGGCCATTAGGCAAATTTTGGGGCTTACTTCTGGTTATGGTTTTAAAAATAGAAAATGAATAAATCAGGCTTGAGGAAGTGGTATTTTATAGTTAGGTGGGAGGAATAGGCGTTGAGTCTGATTGTCCTTGGGCTGAAGCTAAAATTGCAGTCTTGCCTCTGTGACATTCAGGCCTCTGCCAGCGGCTCATCTGAATCACAGAACAGTGGAGGCCTGGGTGTCAGAGAAAGACCTGGAAGGAAGAAAGCAGCCCCAGCCCTGGGCTTGCCTAAAGTCACACAGTTCCTACTGGGAACCAAGTGCCTCCAGTACACCATTATGTACCCAGCACCCATTAGGTGCCTGGCCGGGGTGGTACCCACTGCACAAGTTGACTGGAGGGAAGGAAGAGGGAGACTGGGAGGGAAGAAGAGGTGAGCAGAGGGCAAGAACACCAGCCGGTGCTTTGTGCTCAGCAATGCCATTATGAGCCTGATGGATGAACTCAGTGGTGGGAGGCAGACCAGAGAGGACATGTGAGGCAGTAAGGCCAAAGGCAAGGCACAGCTGACAGCAGAAGTTCCAAGAAGAAAGGATGTAGCAAGTCTGAGGGGGCACCATTCCCAGAGTGGGGTCCACATTCCCAAGTCAGGGTGCTGGTCTGGACTGGCCATCACTGTCAGGAGTGTTTCGCCCAGTAATCCTGGCCTCATGCACTGGTGTCAAGGGCTCTGACTGCCAGGCCTCCCCACCTCTTCTGCTGGAGCCCTGTGGGAACAACAGAGGGGACGTTGGAAGGGAAGAGAGAGCAGGCATCCACCCTTCCATGCAGGGAACAGCAGCACCCCTCAAATCTGCTCAGTCTTTTATAGTCATAGCCCATGTCTCAATCGATCCCAGAAATAACTCTGTGAAAGTCCCATTCCACATATGCAAACACTGAGTCCCTCCAGGCTCTTTCTACATTCTTGTTTAGTTAGTTTTCTGTTAAGTGTTAATAAGCCAAACTAAGAAGGATGGTTAGTGTACTTTAATTTAACAAGGAGTAATTCCTTAGTAACCCCGAGGATAGTATCTCTAATGGGTTTTGCTGATGACCTGGTCAGGAGATAATTTGGATCAGGGAAATCTCAGCACCACAGCTCAGTTCACATTTTATTGAGCATTTACTATATGCTCAGTCAGTGGTTCTCGACCTTCATGCTGCAATGTATTTTCATTGTTACAAAGGGGTCACGACCCACAGGTTGAGAACCATTGTGCTGGGTACTATCTCCTTACTCTTTTGTCACTTTTACTCCTTACACCACTAAGAGGGAGGTGCTATTATTGTCTTTAGTTTATGGACAACAAAACCAAAGCGCTGGAATGTTAACTACCTTGTCCAAGGTCATCTCAATAACAAGTGGCCTAACAGTACCATGTGGCCTAATGATACTAGGAATTCTATTTACTTGCCTATGCATGAGACTAGACTATGCCAAATATTGGGTCTTTGAGGGAAGGGGCAAAAGAAAGGGACACTAATGCCATGCAAGCAGCTGGTAGGGAGGGGGTGGGGCAGGAAGAGTGGAGGAGAATCAAGAAGCATTTTTTAATTTTTTGGATAGTAGGCAAGGCAATGAAAATCAGAGATTTAAGAAGCAAATTTAGACTTTGAAAACACCACATCTATTTTATTATCTCTTAAGAGATAATATCCCTTATTATAAAATCCCTTATTATAACATCCCTTATTATAAAATCACTACATTCATAGCACTTTAACTTAAGATGTGTTCATTCGTTCATCAGGTGTGAATGAATGAGAACACATCACTGGGACTGTTCTGGAGATGATGACTTTTAATTACATGGTATGTGAGGCCATGTCTTACTGGAAAATAAACTCCTTAGACTAACAAATCTGAGGCCTGGTTTTGCCGCAAGATGCCGTGTGTGTAGTAGAGCAAATGTTCCCAAGCTCTCTCAGGGCCCAGGCTCCCCGTCCTGCTTCTTGAAGTGGGCTGAGGCGGGCTGGGCTTTGGCACCGTGACCCAGAGTTAAACTTAACACAAGTCTTGTTCAGAGACCATGAAAATCTCCCTAGCGTGGAAATGACAGACCTACTCACTGTCCAGGCAGCTCCAACCAGGTCTTGTAGAAGGTGTGTGTAGGTGATATGTCTGTCAATACAGTGTTCACGTCTTATCTCTTTCTGGTTTTTAATAGAAGAGTGGGGCATGCTCGGGAAACCTGAGTGTTACAATAAACTCATACTTCACTCTTGTTTGGGGGCACTGGTGAGCTGGGATATCCTCAGTTCTCTGGCTCTCCAGAGAGATGTACAGAGCAGATGTGCGGAACAGCTGGCTGCTGGGATTTAAGCAGCCTCAACTACTCCTGCATGGGCCAGAGCTGCCTCCCTCTGCTTCTAGGCCCATGTGATGAATCAAGTGTCGATAATGCACTTGGGGGGTCTTGCAAGAAGGGCCTTGGCTCAAATCCTCAGGGCCTGCCACATGGGAGGCATCTGGTCACATTAGGCAGGGCCTGTTTTCTTTCTTCTATCTCTGTCCCCTTTTAAACATTGTAGGAATAAAGTTTACTTTAGAGGAGAACCCAGAGACAGGTGGGCCTCCCTGGTCCTTGGCCTCTCACCCCCAGCAATCCCTCCACCCGAAAGGTAGAATCTCAGTGTCTTTCCATGGCCCTGCCCACACTCCATCACCACCCCACGTCACCCAGCAGCCAGGAGGGAGTGAGTCACCTCCAGAGCTGTTTCTAACCACAGATGCCAGAGGCCAAGACAAGGGGTCCCCAATTGCCAGGACCCTGGCCTTCCCCTTTTCTCTGGCCCAATGGCCCGAGTGCAGCTTGAAGAGTGAGGACCAGCTGATTTGGGGCCACCACACAGAGCAGGACCAGTGGTTTCCATGATTTTCCAGCTCCCTTCCCATCTGGCTGGGTTTTCATGGTGGTGGCACTGGTGGGTGGGGCACCAGGCAGAGACCCAGGCTCTGGGTGGAAAGAGGCACAGCTTGGCTCTGTCCCTCTGACCCAGTTACTAACTCAGGAAACTCAGCGCTTTTACAGCTGCTGAAGACACATCTCACCTTGACAGAACACAGACAGCCAAACTCCGTCCAAGTAACTAGCGACAGAGCCAGCATTTGCCTCTCTGTTTGTGATGTCCCCAAGACAGAGACAGGAAGAAAATCTTCTAAAAGCTGAAAGTTAAAACACTTCATTGAGATTAGATTTTATGTTCTAGACTTTCTTTTACTACTTGCTCTGCTTTTAATTTTTCTCTTCTTAAGAGTATTCTCCTACAGTCCCAAATCCCCTTATTAAGACTCTTGGAAAAAAACAGTAAATAAATTCCCTTCCTTTCCTTTCTTTCTTTGTGTGTGTGTATATATATTCACATTCATAAACGACTTGGCTGAAGACAGATGCTTGGTAAGAAAAACACAAGAACTTTCCAGAGAAATCCTGAAGGGGATTGGTCAAAATGGGGCCCACCTCTCTCTCCTCCCAGAGTCAACCCTACTCTAGAAAGCCCAGCACACTTTCTGGGGGTGGGGAGATGTATAAGGCTGAGCCCCTCTGTCTCCACCCTGCCTGCAGTAGGGCTAGTGATTCTCACACAGAACTAGGGCAGGGTGCCGAGGCCGGAAAGTGTTATGCATACCACTCCGGAAGCCATTAGGACCGAGTTCCCAGCATGGTACACCAGGGCCTTGGTGATCTGACTCCTACTTTTCATTCAGCAGAGTCTGTTGATTCTGTGGACCATCCCCACCCACCAGACACCTACCCCTGGGCCCTGGCCACCATACCTATTTGCTCACCAAGCCTCTTTCCCCACCATCCTTTCTCTGCCTAACAAACTACTAATGTTCATTTGAGATACTCCTCTGCGTCCAGCTCCTTATGAAAGTGTCATCAGACCCTCTCTCTTCCCTGGGCGAGGTCAGTGCCCTGGTCCTGGTCTCCTCCAATGCCCGGTACAAACATTTATCATGACACTGAATGCCCAGCATTGTGAGTGTAGCATACCACATCTCTCTTCCCACTGGCCTTTAAGTCTGTGACGCACAGTAACAGTTTGCTGAAACCCTAGAACAACTTTACTTTCTTGATAAAATTACCCACTGATAATAACATCAAAGAGAATTAGAACTCATGCAGGGAAGCAGTTTCACATCTGCAAACCAAATGAATTTTTCCAAGAAGTTCAACAAATTTCGTATGAAGGGCAGAGTTAACTTGACTTGTAAATTAAGAAGCAGCTTTAAAAACTGTGAAGTCATGCTATCATCCACTTACATTAGCCATTAGCTGGTCAAGATCATTGCAATTGATAATCCTGTGAATTGTGGAAAGTAACATATGGTATCAGGTTACAGGTGGAAATTGGAAGGGCTTATGGAGACCCCAGATAAAAATTCTGTAGTCTTGAGTGAATGCTGTTGGTCACCTCTGCCCTGGGGGGTCTGAGGGTAAACTTCAGGAAGGCAGAAAAGCCACTTCTACTGTGACATTTATTTTTATTTTCTGTTTGTATCTCTGTGTTTTCTACAAAAATGCACAGTTTTAAAAAACATAGGCATCACTTTTGTAATAAGAAAAAGCAATACACTTTTTTGAAGGTACAAAATTTTAAGCAATGAGATTGATTAAAATTATAAAAGGAGGGAAAAAAAGAAACTCTTTATTAAAATTGGTTCTGTGCCTGAGGCCTGTGGCCTGGGCCCAGGCTAGGAGGCCTGATTGCTGTCCCAGCGGCAGGGCCCAAATGATAAAGGAAAGGGAAAGATCACAGGAACCGCAGGGACCTTCCTCTGCCCAGCTGTCATCTGCCCTGTACTCACTGACCAGACAAGCCTCTGTGGTCTCTGGGGGCACTGGAAAAACACACTATTCAGGGCTTAAACCCAGTTCTGTTATCGATGGCTGTAGCACCTTGGACAAGTTGCTATGCCTCAGTTTCTTCACCTCTTAAGGGGATCACATGGCCACTCTCAGGAACGTGAAGTGCATTGTAAACGTACAGCAACACGTACACAGGAGGAGCTATTATAACGACTGTTGGTTCTGGATGTGGGAATGAGAGGCAGGAGTGAGCAGGATGATAAGTGTTTCAAAGGTTCACAAACTAAAAAATACTCAGTCTCTACAATGGTGTAGGTAGGTACTATCATTATTCACAATTCACAAACGATAAAATTGAGGAACCAAAAAGTTGAGCAAATTGCTCGGCTTGCTGCACAGTTAAGAGTAGAAGAGCCAGAATCTGAACCCAGTGCCTGGCTGGTGAAGCACAGCCCACGCTTACACACACGTGTGCACACACACACAAACACACACTCCCCCTTTCTACCCCAAACACACCACCCAGGGTCCAGTTGAATTCTTCGGTTTCAATCCTGAATTTTGTTTCTTTGAAACTCCATTGCCCCAAGATGCTGCCGGCAGTTCACTTCTGATGAGTGGGGACATGGAGCCAGGGTGTGAGGCACCTCTATTTTTCCTTTATAGCCTTCTGTATTATTTTCATTCCTGCCCATGAGCATGTATTATATATATATAAGGACTAACAAAAAGACATACTGCTCCTCCTAGGTAGGACTACGCTTCGGAAAAAACAAGCTTTAGAGGTTAATGAAAATAACAATTCTCTTGCCACCATGGGGTTTGGGAGCCTTAGTTATCAAATGCCCTGGCTGGTGGGGATCTTTCCAAGCCCTGCTGGAATCCAGCCTGAGTTTCCTGATTTCCTCACTCCAGCTGTCCCTTCAGCAGCCAAACCAGCCCAGCCCCTTCCTGTGGTTTCCAGCTCAGCCCTCCTGGTGGGAGAGAGGGGGGAGGAGAAGGGAAGAAGGAGGGGGACACAGTGCTGGGCCCTTCCAGCAGGGCCCCCAAAGTTTGGAGAAACAGGGTCAGGTGGCACACAGTTCATGCCTCCAAAGCCCATTGACAGAGGCCCGGGGAAGGTGGAAGCATCCAGGGCGATTGCAATCGGAAGCCAGGGAGACAGCTCAGGCGAAAGGACAGCACCCAGGCCAGAGCAGGCTGGGCCTGCAGGGCAGAGCTCTCACCAGTCAGAGCAGGGTGGGGCCCAAAAATTCTGGCCTTGGCCTCCCCATTGCTTCCCACACCCACACTTTTCTTTTGGGGTCCAGAGAAGACTAAGAGGCAGGATCCCACCAGGGCAGTGGCCCCAGGAGGGGCTCAGGAGCCTGCTCCTGCCTGGCCTGTGGCTGAGCACAGACTGGCTCTGCCTTGCAGCCCATTTCAGTTAAGTTTCTGGAGGTACTGCACAACCTCATGCATTATTCCCTCAGAACGGCCATGCTTTACAGCAGGCAGGAGGAGGGGACAGGCAGCCTGGCGCACTCCTGTTGTGTGTACCCACTTAGCAATGCCACTTTAATTTCTCAGAAACATTCCCTGACAGCTCCACACACCGCCCTGAATGGCCCTGCTAATAGACCGGCTTGGAGGCAGCTGGAGCCTGTCTGCCCAGCTTGCCAGGGGAACATTAATTAGCCAGACAGCAGCTCTTCTGCCTCGAGAGCCTTCAGTGCTGGGACAGTCTGGGTACAATGTGTTAAGTGTGCAGAATAATCCCTGCGGGGCTGTGATAGACCAAAGAATCCTTCTATCCTGAGTTCCACGCCTCTGTGGGACATTTGCTTTGCTACTTTCTTGGCTACCTTCAGGGAATTATCAGGGCTGGGCTCAGCCACTGCTGGAGTAAATGTTTGCTTGGCTGGAGAATGCTCCCTCTCCTTAAGGAGGAAGCAATGAATGAGAAGCCTTTCTTCTCCCTGCAAGAAGCCCATCTTCTCCCTTATTAAAGTGCTGTACAAGCACAAAGGAGTCTCTGAAATGTTATATGTTCACAAACCTCAGAGAGCTAAATATTTACTGAGAATGTGATTGGCTTTCCCTCATTCTGCACAGCCAGTGTCCAGTGTGTCAGGTGAAGAAATGGCACCCAGGCAGAGCGGGGTGAGGAGAGAGGGTGCCCAGCCTAGCTTCCACATGGCAGTGCCAGCTCCCTGGTTCCTAGGCTCTCCATCTCCCTGTCCACACCTCACATGGAGCCTCAGACTCTGGCTACATGAGATTTCTCAGAGCTCTCCAAATACACAAGTGCTTCCTCATAACTGGTCGGCCTTTGCTGCCCCCTTCCCCAGAAAGCCCTTTCTGGAATGCCCTTCTTGAGCACTAGGCACTCTTCTAAGTCAAGGATGGCACAAGGCTTCATTGGGGTGCCAACTGGGATTGATTCGTGGGCACTGCTGGGAGCTTTGCGATGACCACATCCAACATGTGACATGACCTCTCAAGGACATGCACTAGGGCTGTGGGGAAGAGCAAGGCACATGTTTCATGGATTGTCAAGGGTCTAGTCAATTGTGAATGCCACATCCTCCACGACTCTCAGGCCTCCCACACACCAAGGTAAATGTGATCTCATCTTCCCTGCATTCCCTTGGCACCTAAGTAATTTTTTGTTTTCCACCTTATATTACAACTATTTGAATAGTTTACTCCCCTTGCCCTACTAGCCTCTGGATTCCTTATAGTAGCGACTGTGTCTATGTTACTTCTTATCCTTCTGAAGTCAGTGCTTAGCTAAGGTGGCTGAATTGAATTTATTTCCTGGGAACAGCTTGCTTGAATACTCCCCATGAGAGGGGCATTTTGAAAGAGAGCTTGTTGATTCTGCCCACCTGCTCTGGGGCACATGCTGCTCCAGAGCTGCCATGGGGTTACAGGGGCACTGGGCAACTGGCTAGGGAGGAAGTGGGGTGGTAGGATCACTAGATAAAAGCTGGACCCCAGTCAAGTGGCATGTAAGTTAGTCCGAAATATTGCATGCTAACACGAAAAAAAGAATGCATTCATTCTTTATCTGAAATTCACATTTAACTGAGTGTCTTATATTTTTATTTGCTAAATCTGGCAACCCTAAATGGAGATGCCAAAGAGAGGGGACTGGAGACCCTCTCCACCGACTTTCTAGGACCAATTCTGTACACTAAGCTGTGTCTCGCATGGAGGAAGAGCCTGGGGAGAGGGGGGAGCCATTTCAGCCAAGCTGGCCCCAGTTTGCAGCTGTCCACACTTGCAAGTCTCCTGGGTTTCCGGACGAGGCTTTCTGATGATCCACCTTCAGTTCTCTCATGAAAGGGAAAGCCAACTGGCTACCTGTGAAAGCCAAATCCAGCGAGACCCGGGCAGGGAGAGTTGTGCATAGAGACTTCAGGAAGCCCTGAAAGGCATCTTAGTGTGCTCAGCTGTAAGCTTCCTTAGGTGGGCATCAAGACCATCTTATTCATCACTGGATCCCCAGTGCCTTGCACAGTCCTCAGCATAAAGTAGGTCCTCAAAAAATATTTACTAAATAAATAAGAAGCTTGGTTCTACTAGGCCTTCTCCACCCATGCTTGGGCTTGCCTCATCCACAGTGGAAAAAAGTGCAAAAACAGGAGTTGGCATAAAGCCCTTTCTTTACAGGTGTCATCATCACTAATTTCCATTACCAGGCAAAGTGCCCAAGCACATTAGGCTGATTTGGATTTAAAATCAATTAATGCATCTTCAGGGAACTTGGCTACTCTAACAGCCAAGATAAAACTGTATCTTCTTGAGTTAATTTATTTCCATTTAAAGGGTAATTAATATGTTTTCATTGATGTGAATTTAGAAAATAAGGGAAAGTAGCATTGAAGAGGGAGCAGCTCAGGCCACCTCAGCAGGCTCAGTGGCGCTTGACTTATACACGGGTGTTTCGTTCACCTGCCTGCTCTCTTCCCTCTCAGACTCACTGAACACCTTTCTTTTCTCTAGTTTTATCCTTTTCCTCATCTGCCAAAAAACTCCAGTGGAGGTCATAGGCTGATTGATTCTGAGGTTTGACTAGAAGTACGTGGTCCTGGCGAAGAAGAGCTCAGAGGCCAGAGGAACCATCAACAGGGGGCAGCAAGAAAAGGCAGATGTGATGGACTTCTGGTGGGAGGCGGCAGTGGGATGACAGAGGTAGCATCATGGGGCAGGATTGGGGCTCGGTAACAGTGAGCATAAGTCACAAAGGGACACCAAGAAGGATTCCCAGCTTCCCGACCAAGGGAAGGGTGAGGGTATCAGCCAGGAGTTAGGTGCAAACAACAGCAACTAACTCTGGCTCTCTAAGAAGAAAAGGAATTCATTGGATATTTATTTACTGCATTACTCTCACTGCACCAATGGCAAGGCTGGAGAAATTAAACTCAGAAAATAGGTAGGAACCCAGGGAGACTGGGACCAGGGTCACCTGACCACAAGAACAGCCTGGTCAGGAGACAGGCAAAGCATCGCCACCCCTGCCCACTTGCTGCACCTGCCCACCTCTTCTGCTGCTGTGAATGACCTCCAGCCTTTGTGTCACTCTCAAGAACCAAACTTCCATCTGCAAGGTCTGAATGGCCAAGGCAACACCATGTGCACATGCTCCAGTCACTAGGGGGCAGGTGTGGAAATATTTGGCCCTCTTCAGACTCACATTTACTGAGATTTCCTACAAATAGAGAAAGGTTTAGATTATAGGAAGAAAATTAAAAAAAAAAAGACAGCAAGTGACTCCTATGGTGGCATTAAAGTAGCAAGTACAGGAAGAGGAACAGGTTTATATGGGGTGCAACAATGAATTCTGCTTTGAATCTGAGATGCTCTCAGGTATTGGAGTAGAGCTGTGGAGAGAAGTTGACACTGGAGGCGCTGATCCAGAGTGTCACCTCTTCAAGTGCCAGGCCATTACTATTACACCCCACCCTGGGTTTCTGTGGCTTCTCGAGCCATCCTTGCATTCCATCATCTTCAAGCCCTGATGCCTTGGTGACAAGCCCGGTGCATGAAGGCAAGGACCCTGCAGAGGATGCAGGTTTGGCTGGGTCTTCTTTTCCCAGAAACTCCCAGTGAGTTTGTAATAATTAAAAATGACTAGCAAATATGAGTTTAGCTGCTGAGGTCAGCAAATAAGTGCTGCTTTGACTATAGTTGTTGGGAAAATAATACTGGAAGAATTACCACTCCTTTTAGGGTTCTGGGTTCAGAACCCTGCCTCTGAGCTACAATGAGACTTGCAGTCATCATGCATTCTAACCCCTCACTTTATACACAAGGGCCTGGAGGCTCAGAGGGTCACACAAATTGCAGTATCAAGTTCTCTAATTGTGAAAAAAGTGACACCACCTTTCACCCACACCTCTGCCCCATCCTGCCTGCCCTGCCACCCACCTGAGAGGAAGGAAGACCCATGTAGGATGCAGCTGGGTGGAACACCGCCTATTCCCCTGGAGGCAGTGACGTTCATTACTCCTAGGAGATGATTAAAATGTTGCTGCTATTGTTAAATTTTGGCGAGTAGATTATGGATTATTCTCCTATGGGGGCTGGTTGTGAGTCACCATAGCACATCCTCAGGAAGCGGCTGGCTGGACACCCGAAATGGCCAGATCCTACAGTGAACTTAGAACCCAGCAATGTCACCACTCTGCAAATAGGCTGTGAACTAGAAGCTGTGGCGGCTGCCCCCTTCAGGAGCAGGGGAGCTTTGGCATGGAGGAGAGACCAGAAACCAGCTCCAGTGTTCACTTCACAAAGCACACAGTTTATGCAGGGCAACAGCCAGTATGAAGACCTCACTGAGAAGGCAGAGTGTGGGGGAAGCCACCCGGACCTGCACAGAGAAGCTGGTAAGTAGAAACCCAACTCTTGTTCTTCTAATACTAGGTGGTTCTTGAGCTGGACCTTGAAGCTGACCAAGTCTCCTCCTGCCTCCCCATAAGCAGAAGAACAGCCCTGGGGGAAGGAATACTCACAGAATCTGAAACTTCAGAGAGGCTAATCTTGCATTAATCTACACGTAGTGGACAGCTACACAAGAGGGATACTCACCCAAAGTGACAGCAGGAGGCGTGGACTCCAGCAATCCCAGGTTACACGAAGAGGGTGGACAAAGAGCTCAGAGGTAACTAAATGGATGAATGAAGGAGTGTATAAGTGACCATAGCCTGGCATGTCCACACATCAGTGACCGTGCCATGCTCTCCATCTCTACCACAGCATGCCTAAGCCTCTCCATCCTTCTATGTGGCACAAATGTCATGCCTCTGCTAAGAAGCTTTTCCTGACTCACCAACTCAGGAATCCTCTTTCCTTGTCCGTGCTGCGCTCTTACAAGGCCTGATTTCTAGGCCAAGTGCCAGTTATTGGCGTGTGTCTCATCTCCTTGCCCTCCCAGTGCCGGGGCCCACTAAAGGGGATGTCAAGGATTTCCTGCCCTTCCAGGGACTCCCAACCCCCCTTCCTCAGCTTCGAATGTTAATAAAAGACTTGTTTCCCCCTGCCCCTTTATCTAGGATTCTTTAAGTGGCTTTGTTAACAGAGTAGGAATGGAGTAGAGATGCATTTCTTGAACAGAGCAGGAGGTGGCCTCAGAGTGGGAAGGAGTCCTGGGATTAGAAGTCAAGTCCTCTGGCAGGGGAAGGACAATAGATCTAAACCAACATGTGTGAAACCAATCACAGGGCTTAGGACAAGGCTAAGGGGCCAGGAAGAGAGGATGGTGGTGGATGCTAGGGAGGATTAGAAAAGTGGGGAGGAGAAAGTGTCCAGTGGAGGGTGGAGGTGAGCTCTCTGTATAGCCTTCCTTGACATAACCAACTATGTGCCTGTGCCACATATACTGATGAGGAGAGAGCATTTCTCTGCTATTGCTATAGGGGGCAACAGAATAAGGTTGATAACAACAGCCAAGTTTTACGAATATTTGCAATATACTTGGCACTGTCCTATGTCTTGCTTTTTTTTTTTTTTTTAAGAGGAAAGATCTCATTCTGTCACCCATGCTAGAATACAGTGGGGTGACCATAGCTCACTTCAGCCTCATACTTCTGGGCTCAAGCTATCCTCCCACCTCAGCCTCTCAGGTAGCTTGAACTACACGTGTGGACCACCACATACAGCTAATTTTCAATTTTTTTTTTAAGATGGGGTCTTGCTTTGTTGCCCAGTCTGATCTCAAATGCCTGACCTGAAGTGATCCTCCACATCAGCCTCCTAAAGAGCTGGGATTACAGGCATGAGACATTGTGTCCAGCTTAGTCTCTCTCTTTTTTTAAGCATGTATTTCTTCATTTACTCTTCTCATCTACCTGTGAAGTAGATACTATTATTGTCCTCATTTTACAGATGATGAATTGGAGGCACAGAAAGGTTAATTAACTTATCCACAGCCATGCAGACAATAAGTGGTAAAGTCAGGACTAGAATCCACTCTTTCAATCCTCAAAAGCTGTGCTCTTAACCACTGTATGATAGAAAGCTCATGGTATTAATGTCAAGACAGTTGCTCACCTAACCTTTGCCCCAAGCTATACCACTGCCACCCTAGGTATTTTCTGGTAAATCTTCCTGTTAAAAGAGATGAAAAGTGTTGAGAACCAGCTCTTATATGATGAGGGGTTTTTTTGTTTGTTTGTTTGTTTGTTTTTCATGACTGGTGGAGACGAGAGGATGAGGGCAAATGAATAGTCAAGACACAAAGAGAAAGTTTTTTAAAGAGCTGGGTTGGGGTGACTGTCTAACTCTAAGTGGGAGGACCAGTGGAAGTCTCTCGCTCTAGGCTAGCTCTGTTTTTATTATATATATCATTGTTTTGATCATTAGTTTAATGGGGGAAGGTTTATAAGTAATAGGTTTATGCTTATTTGTACAGATATCAAACTCATTCCTCTTGAACCTATTGTCATGATTTAAACAGACCATAAATCAATAGTTTTGTATAATTTTTTTTTTTTTTTTTTTGAGACAGGGTCTTACTCTGTCATCCAGGCTAAAGTAAAGTGGCATGATCATAGCTCACTGTAACCTCAAATTTCTGGGCTCAAGCAATCTTCTCACCTCAGACTTCCAAGTAGCTGGGATCATAGGCACATGCCATCATGCTTAACTATTATTTTGTTTGTTTTTCTTGTAGAGATGGGATCTCACTATACTGCCTAGGCTTAGCCTCAAGTGATCCTCCCACCTCAGCCTCCCCAAGTGTTTAACTTACAGGGGTAAGCCACCATACACAGCCCTGAGTAATTTTTGAAAAATAAATGCTTTCCTGACTAAGAATGTGTCATATATATTGGCATTATATGGAGTTAGGATGCTTTCAGCTGCAGATAATAGAAGACTTCCCCTCAATCGACTTAAAAATAATGATGTATAATATCTCCATAACTGGAAGTTCAGGGGAAGGAAAAACCCAAGCTTGGATCAATCAGCCAATCAATAAAGTCATCAAGGACTCTCTCTCTCTTTTTTTTTTTTTTCTTCCACCCTGCTGTCCTCAATTTTGTTTGAACCCTAAGACTGTCTACCAGGTGTCAGCAGCAGCCCCAGGTATAGAATCCAGAAACAACAACATCCAGACAAATGACAGAAACTGTCTCTCTCTCTCTCTCTCTCTTTTTTTTTTTTTAGAGACAAGAGTTTCACTTTATTGTCCTCGGTAGAGTGCCATGGCATGTCACACAGCTCAGGGCTCAGGCGATTCTCCTGCCTCAGCCTCCTGAGTAGCTGGGACTACAGGTGGCCACCGTAACACCCGGCTATTTTTTTGTCGCAGTTTGGCCGGGGCTGGGTTTGAACCCACCACCTTCAGTATATGGAGCTGGCACCCTACTCACTGAGCCATGGGCTCCGCCCTTTTTTTTGTCTCTTTATTATAAAAAGAAAATCTCTCCTGGAAGACTTCCAGCAGACTCCCAGTCAATCCTTTTATGAACTTGGGTCACTTGCTTATTCCTAAAGCAATCACTGGCTTAGGCCAGTCCCCCTGGAGAGCCAGCCACCATGGCCAAAAACACCCTCCATTTCCAAGTATATTTCTGAAACAAATGCCATTTCTTTGTTTCTATATCAAGCCTTTAATGCTCATGGAAATATAAACTTTAAAAAAGATAAAACTCTGAAATGTCATATTCAGAGCAGCCCTGCAGTTTTCATGGTAATAAATGATCTCTATCATCACAGGGGATTACCTTGCTTCCCCTAAAAACATGACGGTTTCTGAAGATTTTGAAATGTGAACTGGCTAACCAGATATTACTTTAATTTTTTTTTTTTTTAACATTTTCTCCAAATATTACTTTTAATGCAACAGAGAAGCTTGCTGTTTAGAAGAACTATTTGGCCAGGTGCAGTGGCTCACACCTGTAATTCCAGCACTCTGGGAGGCTGAAGTGGGTGGATTGCCTGAGCTCAGGAGTTTGAGACCATCCTGAGCAAGAGCAAGAGTCCGCCTCTACTAAAAATAGAAAAAACTAGTTGGGCATCATGATAGGCACCTGTAGTCCTAGCTACTTGGGCCTGAGGCAAGAGGATCACTTAAGCCCAAGAGTTTGAGATTACTCCAAGCAATGATGACACCACAGCACTCTAACCAGGGGTGCCCTACCGAGGGGCAATTGAGTAAGACTCTGTCTCAAAAAAAAAAAAAAAAAAAGTATTTAGTGAAAAAAAATTTTTTTTTTTTGTGATAGAGTCTCACTATGTCACCCTCAGTAGAGTGCTGTGACATCACAGCTCACAACAACCTCAAACTCTTGGGCTTAAGCGATTCTCTTGCCTCAGCCTCCCAAGTAGCTGGGACTACAGGCTCCTGCCGCAACACCCAGCTATTTTTTTATTGTAATTGTTGTTGTTTAGCAGGCCCAGGCTGGGTTTGCCAGCCCCAGTGTATGTGGCTGGCACCTTAACCACTGAATTACGGGCGCCAAGCCTGAAAATTGTTTAAAATAAAAAATGACCAGAACTTTAGGTTAAAATGATGTGTTGAACATACACGTTAATTAATCTCCCCTCCATCTCTAAATGTCACTTAAAAAGTAATGAGAAATTCAACAAAAGTCATAATGTTATAATGACAAAGAGTGGGGAAAGAGTCATTAACAATAAAGTTTTGAAGCAGAAAGTAGATGGAAGAGAGGTATCTGGCTTAGCAGATCTGAGAAAGCTAAAGTCTAAGATTGCCATTGGGAAAGCCAAGGAAGATCCTGATTTTGTATTGAACAACAGAAAGCTGTGTAAGTAGGAAAAGGCATCGTAGTATTCTCACAATGAAGGTCTGAGCTAATCTTCTACAGTGCAGTTGAACAGCAAGGCTTGACGAGAGAAAACAAGAGCCTTGATAGCCAAGCCTCCCAGGGGAGTTTTTGTAATTATTTTTATTTCTCTGGAAAAATAAAAAACAAGTTATTTTTTGATACTCAGTGGAGCTCCAACTTGTATACTCAGAGGACATGGAGGAGTCACTTCAGACCCCTCCCTGGGGCTGGTCACCTCATGGAATATTGCTGTTTATCATCCATTTATTCATTCAACAGACACACAGAGAGCACCTTGTATAGACCAAGCAGGTGGATAGAGATGAGGATGGATAAGGCATGGCCCCTGCCTTCAAAATGCTACAGTCTAGCTCCATAAAGTTAGTATGGGTGCTTATTCCACATGTCATGCCAGCTCTTGCCCCCATGCTCTTTCTCATATTTCCCCTCTCCCTGGAATGCCTCTTACCTAATCCCTTTCCCTTTATCCCACTTGGACTCGTTACCTCTAATTCATTATTGAAGACTCAGCTAAAAGACCATCTTGTCCAGGAACTCTTCTCTGACTCTCCTTCCACTTCCCAAGGAGGATTAGGGGCCACTCCTCCAGGCTTCCATCTCTTCTGGTGGCAGACCCCACCCATTGGCCTTGAGAATAGGCATAGGATACATATTAGACCAGTAAAAACATCTACTCTCCTTCACCTTGTGAATGGTGCAAGGATGGGTGTGTGATCCAAGCAAGCCAATGAGGATCCTTCCCTGGAATTTTTCTAACTGGAAGAGAAGAGTCCTTTTTTTTTTTTTCCTTCTAAAACTGAGTTTACAGTGGCCATGCTCCTTCATAAGTTGTATAATATCGTTTAAAAGAAAGAAATCAACCTCAACAAAGAAGCAGAAATGAAAGATGGTGACAGAGTCAGAGAATAGCTATTGTAATTTGCTGTGGCAAGACAAAGCAAAAAAGCTATTTGGTGTGTAAAATATGTTTAAAGATAATATAGTAGACATGGATAAAGACATTCTCAGCAGATACACAGTGAATTTGATAAGAAATCTTCTCTCACCAATTGAAAAAAAAGTCAACGAAATTAGTCACTGGAGGCTTCCGGAGCAAGATGGTGGCCGAGTAACAGCTTCCTTGCAACTGGGCACAGTGAGTCTGGGGAGACAAGACTCCAGGCATCTCTGGCTGGTGGGAGCTGCCCATAAACAGTCCTTTGAGGACACAGGGAGTCAGTGAGTGACTTCTGGACCCTATGAGAAGGACATAAGCAGTGGAGAACTGGCAAGTGGATGCGTGTGTTCGTTTGGTCTAATCCCACCAGCAGCTGTAAGTACAGCTGCATTGAGATTGTAAACTGGAAAGGCCTTACCTGTGAGCTGTTTGGGGTTTTTTTGGACTTGGCACTCAGTTGAACTACCTTGGGAGAGCTTGGGTAGGAGTGTGGAAGACTTTGGGCATTGTCTAGGGCCCCAGAATGAGCCACTGAGCTGGACGGAGCTACTAGTGTTCGGCTGTGGGCCATGCGGAACCATTGGGGGAGAAGTGCCCCAGCAAGCTCTGCCCTCAGGGTCACAGAACAAGGATCCAGCAGTAGCTAGTAATCTAATGACTGAGCAGCCTAAAGGCGGGGACTGAGACACCTTACAGCTTTGGCCCTCAGAGGCACAGAGTGAGACCAGTTTTGGCACACTGGATAAGTGGAGTGATCCCAGTGATAAGCACTTTCCTGGGAAAGCTGCTGCTTAGCCAAGTTTAGCAGTTTAAAGTGCCTTTTAAGAGGGCTGAGGAGAGATTTAGGTTCTCCCCCCTGTGGGGTTTGAGAAATCAACAGAGGCTTCCAGTTGTATCAGCATTGTGATTAACATCTCATACCCCAGAAGATCACCTGTTGCCCAGACAATATTCGGCAAGAGATATATACTGCTTTGTTTTTGATTTTGTTTTGTTTTTTCTTGTTGTTGTTGTTTTGCCCAGACAATATTCGGCAAGAGATATATACTGCTTTTTTTTTTATTTTGTTTTGTTTTTTCTTGTTGTTGTTGTTTTGTTTTTTAATTTCAACATTTTCACTATAGATTTTTATTTCCTTTTTTTCTTTCTTTCTTTTCTTTTTTCATTTTTCTAGTTTAAATATAATTTCCCATTGTTGCCTTTTTCAACAATTAGAACCTCATTTATGCTAGTGTTTATACTCCTATTTTTTGGTTTCTCCCCCAATTTTACCCTATAAAGTTTTCTGTTTGCTGTTGTTTTGGTTTGATTTATAGCATTTTTGTCTTCCCTCTCTACTTGGTGGACGTGGAGTACTGTGTCCAAACAGGCTAGCAAAGAGCTGCTGACCTCAAGGGAACCATCCAACCCTGTAACCCCTAGGTTGGGTTTTTTTTAAGGTTGGGTCAAAGTACCCTATTGTGCACCTATATTACTCTATATCCTTCTTTCTGTGCCTCTCTTCTTTTTGTCAATATTCCCTTTTATCCACCCCCTCTCCTTTCTCTTTTTTCTTTTCTTTCTTTCTTTTCTTTTTTCTTTTTTGCTCTTCAACCTTCTCATCCTTTTGGTCCTGTAACAAAAAGACTCATTGTAACCCTAGTCCAGAGGCACGGCAACTTAAAGAGCAAGAGGAAGTGAAAGGAAAATTAGGGCAAGGAAACAGATAAAATAAATCACTCATGAGGACAAATCAGCAGGAAACTCCTGGCAACATGAAAAAGCAGTCCAGAGCCACCCCCCCACACTCCCCCAAGGGACTGTGAGGTAGCCACTGCAGAGGATTCCACCTATAAAGAAATGTTAGAAATGACAGAAAGGGAATTTAGAATACAGATGATGAAAACAATGAAGGAAATGATGGAAACAATGAAGGAAACTGCTGATAAAATAGAAAATAACCAAAAGGAAATCCAAAAACAGAATCAAATAAGAAATGAGTGATATGAAGAATACAGAAAGGATATAGCAGAGCTGAAGGAACTGAAGCAGTTAATTAGGGAACTTAAAGACCATGCAGAAAAAAGAATCTCAGAGGTAGAGGACAAAACTCTTGAGATAACTCAGGTAGTTAAAGAAAAAGGCAGAAAAGAGGAGAGAGAAAGCAGAACGTTCATTGACAGAATTATGGGACTTTATGAAGCGTTCAAACATACAAGTTATAGGTATCCCAGAAGGGGAAGAAGAATGCCCTAGGGGGAATGGAAGCCATACTAGAGAATATTAAAAATGAAAATTTCCCAACTATCACCAAAGATTCTGACACACTCCTTTCAGAGGGATATCAGACCCCAGGTCGCCTCAACTCTAACTGAGCTTCTCCAAGACACATTGTGATAAACCTGTCAAAAGTCTAGACAAAAGAAAAGATTCTTCAAGCTTCCAGGAGTAAGTGCCAGTTGACCTACAGGGGCAAATCCATCAGGGTGACTACAGACTTCTTTCCAAGCAAGAAGACAATGGTCATCTACATTTAATCTACTTAAACACAACTATTTCCAGCCCAGAATTCTATATCTTCTTCTTTCTAAGCAAGAAGACAATGGTCATCTACCTTTAATCTACTTAAACACAACTATTTCCAGCCCAGAATTCTATATCCTGCTAAGCTAAGCTTTAAAATTGACAGAGAAAACAAATCATTTACTGATATACAAACATTAAGGAAATTCACCACAACAAGACCAGCTCTACAGGAAATACTTCAACTTGTTCTACACACTGACCATCACAATGGATCAACAACAAAGTAAGAACTCAGCAATTAAAGGACAGAACCTAACTTCCACACTGATGCAAAAGGTAAAACTAAGCAAGGGACTCTCACAAAATAAGATGAATAGAACATTACCATGCTTATCAATTATCTCAATAAATGTTAATGGCTTGAATTCCCCACTGAAGAGACATAGATTGGCTGACTAGATTAAAAAACACAAGCCATTCATTTGCTGTCTGCAGGAAACACACCTGGCTCCAAAAGACAAATTAAAACTCTGAGTCAAGGGTTGGAAGACAATTTTTCAGGCAAATGGAATTCATAAGAAAAGAGGACTTGCAATCTTATTTTCAGATACATGTAAATTTAAAGTAACTAAATTCAAAAAAGACAAAGATGGTCACTTTACATTAGTCAAGGAAAAAATACAAGAAGATGTTTCAATTATAAATATTTATGCACCCAATTTAAATGCTCCCAGATTCTTGGAATAGACCTTACTCAGTCTGAGCAATATGATACCTGATAATATCATAATAACAGGAGACTTTAACACTCCTCTTACAGAGCTGTACAGATCCTCTAAACAGAAATTAAACAAAGATATAAGAGATTTAAATGAGACCCTAGAACAACTGTGCTTGATAGACACATATAGAACACTCCATCTCAAAGATAAAGAATATACATTCTTTTCGTCGCCCCATGGAACATTCTCCAAAATTGATTACATCCTAGGACACAAAACAAACCTCAACAGAATCAAAAGAATTGAAATTTTACCTTGTATCTTCTCAGACCACAAGACACTAAAGGTGAAACTCAACTCCAACAAAAACATTCAACCCCACACAAAGGCATGGAAATTAAACAACCTCCTGTTGAATGACAGATGGGTGCAGGAAGAAATAAAACAGAAAATCACTAACTTCAAGCATAACAACGACGACGACACAAGCTACCGAAACCTATGGGATACTGCAAAAGCAGTTTTGAGAGGAAAATGTATTGCTTTAGATGCCTACATTCAAAAAACAGAGAGCACATCAACAAACTCACAAGCCATCTCATGGAATTGGAAAAAGAAGAACAATCTAAGCCTAAACCCAGCAGAAGAAAAGAAATCTCCAAAATTAAATCAGAGATCAATGAAATTGAAAACAAAAGAATCATTCAGAAAATTAATGAAACAAGAAGTTGGCTTTTTAAAAAAATAAATAAAATAGATATATAGAATAAATAAATAGATTAATAAATAAAATAGGTAACAGTTTGGACAGACTAACTAGAAATAGAAAAGTAAAATCTCTAGTAACCTCAATCAGAAATGATAAAGTAGAAATAACAACCAATGCTACAGATATACAAAAGATCATCTCTGAATACTACCAGAAACTCTATGCCCAGAAATTTGACAATATGAAGGAAATGTATCAATATTTGGAATCACACCCTCTCCCTAGACTTAGCCAGGAAAAAATAGAGCTCCAGAGCAGACCAATTTCAAGCACTGAGATTAAAGAAACAATAAAAAAGCTTCTGACAAAAAAAATGCCCTGATCCAGATGGCTTCACACCAGAATTCTATCAAACCTTCAAGGAAGAGCTTATTCCTGTACTGCAGAAATTATTCCAAAAAATTGAGCAGGAAGGAATCTTCCCCAACACGTTCTACAAAGCAAACATCACCTTAATACCAAAATCAGGAAAAGACCCAATTAAAAAGGAGAATTTCAGACCAATTTTACTCATGAATATAGATGCAAAAATTCTCAACAAAATCCTAGCCAATAGATTACAGCTTATCATCAAAATAGTTATACATCATGATCAAGTAGGTTTCATCCCAGGGATGCAAGGCTGGTTTAACATATGCAAGTCCATAAACATTAACAGAATCAAAACATAAATACCATATGATCCTCTCAATAGATGCAGAAAAAGCATTCAATAAAATCCAGCATCCTTTTCTAATCAGCACACTGAAGAGTATAGGCATACGTGGTACATTTCTGAAACTGATCGAAGCCATCTATGACAACCCCACAGCTAGTATTTTATTGAATGGAGCAAAACTGAAAACTTTTCCTCTTAGAACAGGAACCAGACAAGGTTGTGCTCTGTCACGATTACTATTCAACATAGTGCTGGAAGTTCTAGCCAGTACAATTAAACAAGACAAGGAAATAAAGGGCATCCCAATGAGAGCAGAGGAGGTCAAACTCTCCCTCTTTGCTGACGACATGATCATATACTTAGAGAATCCCAAAGACTCAAACACAAGACTCCAGGAAGACATCAAAAACTACAGTAATGTCTCAGGATATAAAATCAATGTCCACAAGTCAGTTGTCTTTGTATACACTAATAACAGTCAAGATAAGAGGCTAATTAAGGGCATAACTCCCTTCACCATAGTTTCAAAGAAAATGAAATACCTAGGAATATACCTAACAAAGGAGGGGAAGGACCTCTATAAAGAAAATTATGAAATCCTCAGAAAGGAAATAGCAGAGGATATTAACAAATGGAAGAACATACCATGCTTATGGCTGGGAAGAATCAACATTGTTAAAATGTCTATACTTCCCAAAGCAATCTACATATTCAATGCCATTCTTATTAAAATACCAACATCATCCTTTCAAGATTTGGAAATAATGATTCTGCATTTTGTATGGAACCAGGAAAAAACCCCATATCGCTAAGGCAGTTCTTAGTAATAAAAATAAAGCTGGGGGCATCACCATACCAGATGTTAGGCTATACTACAAAGCCATAGTGGTCAAGACAGCATGGTACTGGCACAAAAATAGAGAC